>CM054177.1:90512662-90630162 GCA_028829895.1 Sinotaia quadrata
TAAACACTAATCAACATACTTATTCATTTAGCCTAGTCACACTAGTTTTGTACTTACACCTGTTACGCGTACATTAGTCTTACTACTTACACTATCCACATTACTTTTGTTCGTAAGCTAGTCACACAGATTGTGTGCTTGAAAAATACTAGCCACTCTGCTTGTGTACAAGGTCATGCTGCTTATGTGATTGAAATATATCATAGTGATGTTGTATTGCCAAGACAGACATCGTAATGTTGTACTGCAATGATATCAGACAGAGTGATATTATATTGCGAAGATGTTGGACATAGTGATGTTGCATTGCAAAGATATCAGATATAGTATTGTTGTATTGCGAATATAGTACAGTTGTGTTGTATTGCAAAGATAGTTATTACATTTGTGCCCTAGTGCAACGATAGTTATTAAAGTTGTGTTGTACTGCAAATATAGTACAGTTGTGTTGTATTGCAAAGATAGTTATTACAATTGTGTTGTACTGCAACTATAGTTATGACATTTTTGTTGTAATGCAAAGACAGTTACTACAGTTTTGTTGTAATGCAGAGATAGTCATAGTTGTGTTGTAATGCGCAAATAATTATTATATTTGTGTTGTATTGCAAAGATAGTTTTTTTTAGTTGTGTTGTACTGCAAACATAGTTATTACATTGCGTTTTATTGCAAAAGCAGTTCTTACATTTGTGTTCTACATTAAGGATAGTTATATATTGATATTATACTGTACTTTTATCTGACAATTAAAATACAATTTAGAATGCTAAAAAAGTTGGTGAATTGATGCATTACTACAAAGACAGCTGATAATGTTTTACAGCAAAGACAATATCGAAAGCACACACCGTAATGATAGTTGACACTGATAGTGTACTGTAAAGAGAGTTAAAACTGATGATTTACTAGGATTGATTTTGCACTAAGAACATAGAGGACACTGAGGTACTGTAAAGATAGAGGACGTGATTAATAGAGGACACGGACGTACTGTAAAGATAGTGGACACTAATGGTGGACTGAAAAGAGAAAAGACAGATTGTCTTAATGTACTAAGAACATTCCTACTGATGTGCAGGTAATATAGCAGTCACCTTGATAACATGAAAAATGACGGGCACACTGATGTGCAGGAACTACAATAGTTCTATAATGTATACAGACATGGGATACCTACACGTGTATCAAATATATATATATATCTTATAGTTACTAACTTCAAATAATATTTCTTGTATAATAAATTATTTAAATCTTCCTGTTATTCATTAATTATTCTTTAGAGAATGTCATTTATTACCAAGTAATACCAAGAGTGAAATTAAAAGACTATAGAATGTTAGGGCAGAAGTAGTGTCATTGGTGAAACCCAGAGACTAGAATATATGTACAGAAGTAATACTAGTAGTGAAATCCAGAGAATATAAGGACAGAAGTAATGTCAGTAGTGAGACCCTAGATTATGGAGAGAAATATTATCAGTAGTGAAATCCAGTGACTAAAATATATCGGCAGAAGTAATATCAATAGTGAAATCTAAAGATAGTATCTAATGACTAAAATATATGGACAGAAGTAATATCAGTAGTGAAATCCAGAGACTAGAATATATGGACAGAAGTAATTCTAGTAGTGAAATCCAGAGAATATATGGACAGAAGTAATATCAGTAGTGAAATCCAGAGAATATATGGAAAGAAATATTATCAGTAGTGAAATCCAATGACTAAAATATATGGGCAGAAGTAATATCAATAGTGAAATCTAAAGATGGTATCATGTTCAAATTTACTGTGTAGATTTAGATCGTCTACACATAGTAAATGGCTAATACATTTCCTGATTTCATTTTGAATCCTAATCCTGTTTTCTGCCTGACTTGTAGAGGATTGAGAGCAATGTCGAGCAACGGTGGTGATAAGGAATCACCTTGAAAGGATCCACATTATATTGGTATGTCCGACATTTCTATATTGTTGCATGTTTCATAACCAAGCTTGTGTTTTCTTTTACCATCAAGGCTCGCAGTTTTTCTTTGTGGTTTGTTTAGTATGTCTTGCAGTTCTTCAGCAAGTCTAGCATGTGATATATTTCAGCCAGAATATTTGGACTTCGTAAATGCAGAAGGTTTTCCAGTTTGCCATCTTTCTTACGTCTTTCTTTATGTCTTTCTAGGTGATTGTGATCTTGTATTATTGAGCTGTGTCTTTATGCTCTTCTTTTAGTTCCTTAATCCATCTGGCCAAGGGATTTATGTATACATGGATTACTCCAAATATTTTCCCAGAAGATTCTTGGTGTCCAGAATGTTTGGCATCTGTTGTTCTGTTCTGGAATTTCCTTTGATTTCTTGATACACTCTTCCAGTGCCAGTCTTAGATATTTGCTTTGTTAGAATTACTGTACTCTGGCAGTGTATCTCTACATATGGTGGCTGAGTCCTGTTAGTTCTATAACGGTCTTAATATTTCTGCAATTGAGATTATATTTGTTCACTAATGGCGCTTTCAGTTTTCCTTTATTATTCCTGCTGTCATTTGGCTTATTTCTTTCATAGTGCACTCTATTTTCTTTTCTATTCTTCTCTGTCATGATGGTGTTGATGCCTTCTTTATTTGTATTGTGTCCTTTTCAACTATTTTTGAAGTGGCTTATATTAGACTATTGGTTTCTGTGATATCGTTTGATATATATATATACCTTACTACTTTATTTGTAATACGAATTGCTGTTGTTAGAGCTTTGTTTAGTAGCCTTCTTGATTGGGTTTTGTCTACATGTGAGCTAATGTTGTCCATGTAACATTTAGTTTTCTAACAAGTATTGTTATTCTTCAGTTTGATCATTGGTTATTTTTCTCCAATGTGGTTGTGAACTGGGTTTGCTTGTTGTGAGGTCGTGGAATTTTCATTGACTTCTAATTTACTGCATAGAGTTGTGATATTTGTTTGTTGCTGTTTTGTCTTTTGTAGTTCTAGAGCTGTAAGAAGTCTCCTTTGCATGATCGCCCTCTTCAGGCCCAGGAGCCGCTGCTCAATGATAATATCACCTGGATGGTGTTTGAGCCAGAGTTCATACATCCATTTTATATATTTTCTTACTATTCGTTGGCTATGATATTAAGAGACAATTATTAGTATCTTTTCCTCTCTGGTACATCTGCTCCGAGTTTTCGCTAACGTTCCAATAGCCCATTTTCCCGCTAGAACACCCTAAAGCATTAGTGTCTAGCACAATCCTTGGTAACCCGGACGAAGTCTGATCCGATATAGAATCAATGTTTGCTTTCTCTATCATAAATTGGATGGGTGTGGATGTGGTTTGGAGGGATCCACATTTCCCTCCCTCAATAGTCAAGAGATGGGATTTGAATTTGTCACCCACCAACGTTGTAGACACAAACCAGTTAGCTTAATTTTCTGGACCATTATGTCTTCCTATCGACTGGACTACTGAGACGTCTATTATTATTATTATTATTATTATTATTATTATTATTATTATTATTATTATACCTCTTTCCACGACTTCTGTTTGACTATCGGTTGTGATCCAAGTTCTCGGAATCTTACCAAGATTCTGGGAGATCCAAGATTTTACGGAGGATATGGGCACTTTCTAGGAACACTGCTTTGAGTTGTGGGGCGAGTCTGTGGTTTCCAGGGAATTTATTCAGATAACCTTCCAATTCAGTTGCTATGTTCCCAAAGGCTCCTATCACTATATGTATCACTTCTGCTTTTACATTCCATAGTCTCTGAATTTCTAATCTGAGGTCTTGGTATTTTTCTATTTTTTTCTCTTTCGTTTGATTTTGTTTCTATCACTAGGAACTTCGACATCAATGACTGTTGCTGTTCTGTTGGATTTATTGAGAACTACAATGTCTGGTTTTCATCAGGAATCGCTCGATCTGTTTTATCTCGACGTCCCACAGTATTTTGACTTCTGTTTCGGTGACTGTTTCGGGTTGGTGCATCCATGCTCTATGTGGGATTTTTATGCCATAGTTCTCACAGAGATTTCTGTGTATGTGCTTTGCCACTTCGTTGTGTTCCAACCAGAACCTGACACCCAGATAGTATGCGTTCTGTTGCTTCATCTATGTTTTGCAGAGTCTGCATTTAAGGTCATTTGAGATTTTCATGATTTTAGGTTTGCGTGATTTCGTGTTCAGTGATTTATTTTGAACAGCTTTTATTACTATTGACTTTCCATGTTTTGTGCAGGGAATACCTCTTCGGACTAAGGGAGCTCCAAAATCTCTACGAATATATAGGTTATGTCGAAAAAATGCAGCTTTTACTTACGAGGGCTTTTTAGTTCCCTTGCTTCCTCGCATCTTTTCACATCACTCACTTATGATATGTATGCGTACATATGATCCTATTGCATCAAGTTAGGTTACTCTAACATAAAGAAGTCCAGAAAGTTTACTGTCGTCATAATCATTATTTCACCGATTTTCTGTTGGTTTTTTTTTTTACTGCTTAAAACCCAATCGAGTGCAATTTGTCCCACCTGTTGTCAAACGGTGCTACGTAAGTACTAACATAAGTCAGACTGGGGCGCTCTGTTCCGGAATTATTCTACTTCAATTTCTCATGCGAGTAAACAGACCCCGTGTGACGCCCGCTGCAGCCCAGAAAACTGGTATGATGAACGACCTGAAGAGGTGCGACCCTAGGGGTCCCTCATGGCGCATTCAAGGGTGATGGATACAAACGGCAATTAGATCAATAAACGGGAAAATTAGTCACTTTCAGTGGCCCTCATGCCACTTAATTGCCCCAACATATACTTGTTTGTAGAGAGCGGTTAGGGACTTGACACTGCCAGTCCCTTCAAAGCCGGCCTTCTTAATCGCCAGACCTTGTTTCTCGAGAATGGTTGTGCTAAACGTCACGAAGTCAAATTTTTTTTTTAATCTGTCGAGGATGTCTGGTTGGAATGGTTGTGCTAAACGTCGTGAAGTCAAGTTTATTTTTTAATGGACCATGTCTGGCTGGAATGGTTGTCTTAAACATCTCAAAATATTATGTATTTGTGTTTTCTTAACAGGACTGTCTTAAATGTTTTCTATGTTTTTACAAGAACACAGTATTCAATCTGTCTCCTTTCTCCCTATCTCTTTATCCATTCTGTTATTTCTCTTTCATCCTTCCTAACTTTCATTATTAAATGTACTTTGTTTTATAGTTCCAAGTCAATGTTCTAACAACAAAAGTAAATATATTTTCACGAGAGACTATATACCGCCAGTCGCAAAGAATTTTTTTTTATCAGAGTGGCATGAGTCTAATCTAGGAAGCCTATTGAATTTTAAATAATTCGAATTAAAGAAAGATTTATCTATTCTTTTGTAAAATTGGTATACGGTACACGCTAGACTGCTTTATTGAATGATTGTTTTAAGCCCGTTTGAATACATGTGTAATCATGAAAGATGAAAACTAACCTCGTACGAATTGAAAATAAAGGGCAGGTAATAAGTACTAATAATGTGGATATCAGTTGGCATGGGTTATGTGCAGTGACGCAAATTACAACTTACTTGTGACGAAAAAAAACTATACACTAGAAAACCGAGCTGCTCACACTGACTGCTACTCTACCCCTCGGCTCCAACATGGCTGCTCTCAAGCCAAAAGAAGAGGCAGGCATGTTCGGACAGAATATGCAGAAAAGCAGCCCCTAATTTTCTCTATACGAAGCAATTATGGAAAGTAAACAGACCCGACTATTTCTTTTGAAAGCGATCTTGGTGCCTTTCGCTTTACGCGGATAGCTCTTTCTCAGGGGAGATAATAACAAGGTAAACAAACCCTGCGCCCCGGACGTGCGAGATACTCGGCCAGTTTTTCTTCTCCAGTTGCTCGTGCATTAATATGGCCGTTACTTTGGGTTCGCCGCCGTTGTTTCGTATTTCGACGTCAGGTCCGAGCGGGTTAACGACGTTGCTTCTCACACTTTCCTTTGACTCGAGAGACTGAAAGAAATGGTGTCTGCAAAATGTAGGATGAAGCTCTATGCAACAATCATCGTCTTTTCTTCACAAGCACGAATTTGGAAACGGGTTTGTTGTTGAAGAAAATCTATTAAGGGGAATTAACTCTAGCTTCTTGACTGTTAAATCGCGCACACGAACGTACAGGCGGAACCAACAAACGTTTTGATTTTTAAAGATAATCTTTAAGTCTCAGTTGTCTAATGTACACACACACACACACACACACACACACACACACACACACACACACACACACACACACACACACACACACACACACACACACACAAACAAAGAAATTAAAGCACTGTGGAAAAAAATCTTTTACTTCGGCAGGAACCATAGCAATCGTTCAGTTGATATATATTTATGTATGTATGTATAGCCTCACATCAAAACTAAGCTATAGTTACAGCTACAAGACTAATATTGGTTCATTGTACTTATAAATGTGCCACCATCACCGATTCTATTTCTACTACTGTATGATGATGCTGGTAATTACAATGCCTGTTATTCATAATACAGTGTCTTTATGGTATTCCCAATTCAATTTTGAAAAAGTAAAGCTAATTGCATGCGTGTACATGCATACACATATCTACAAATGTATGAAACACACGCACTCATAGACAAGCATAATTTCAATTGAAAATTTTCTGTAAGCCGATAAATGTTTTGCATTTATCTGAAGGAAATATTCACAACACTATTTTTTCCTCATTTTAAAATATTTTTGCAAAACATTCGTTCTCATTTTTTCAATGGTTGTATTTGGGATGGCGCTATAACGACCTTTCACTTATCTCATATTTGTTTATACTGATTATACTGAATTAAAATAGGACAAATAATGCAAAGATTCAAAATGTTTTTATGTGTAAACTAAATATTTTCCTGCTACTAATATATATTTTGTTACTCTGCGCATACACGGACGCACGCACGCACACAGTGGAAAGGAAGGAAAAAATGCTTGTAGAGATAAACATAGCGCACCGTGACAAGTTTTGGAAGTGCCAGATAAAAAGCCGTCTTGGACTCCCAGAACGGGCCGCACTGTGCGATAAGTAGAACTCATAAATCGTGACTCTTTTAATAGGAGAGCTTCTGCCCGGCAGACAACTCTGTCAGCGCATTAATCATCACTACACAAACTGGGCATAGCTTTTCCTGTGCCGCTCTGCGCTGTTCGCATGTGTTGCATGATTACATTGTTTGTATGAAGAAATTGACAAAATTTGTAAAAGATTTTGTTTATAAGCAGCAGGTGCTCTGGCCATATTTAGACTGGGATGTGCAAGCCATGGTGTAGGTCTGTCTGTGGGGCACACAATGTTGTAGTACCGGTTGTGTCTGGACGGACATAGGAGTATAATTCTTGGACAAAACAGCTACGACAACTTCGTTACGAATACGACTGGGGAGTGGATTAAAAAATATAATTTAATTTAATCGTTACCTTCCAGAACATTGTTATTCTGTCTAGTGAGAATTTGAAGATTATGTATCTGTTATCAGTACATGACTTACTGAAGAGGTTCGTAGATTATGTAACTGTTATGATTATACAGTCGAGAGATTTTAATTCTCTGTCTGTTATGATTACACAGTTTATTGAGGAGATTCTTAGATTAAGTAAATGTGACGATTACATATAATGACATGTTGGTTTCTACCTAGACCTGAAAGAACACTTCCGAGTGTTACGGAAATTATTACAGCGTTTGAAGAATGTAACCTTCTGATCAGTCATCCAAATGTTTCTTTGGAATTTCAAACTTGAATATTTGGGACGCACAGTGAGACAAGGTTTCATGACACAAGGTCTCCTGTGGCAAGAGGCATCATAAGTAAGAAAAGTCAAAGTTATTGTGATACCACTCTCCAAAAACAAATATTAAATCCTTTTGGGTGTTGAACGGTTACCATAGAAACTTCACTCGCAAGTTCAGTGCCATCGCCAAACCACTCATTGATTTGACAAGGAAAGACAACCCTGAGATAGTGATTTGGAGTGAGGAGTGTAAAGACAGCTTGGCTAGATTGAAAGACTGCCTGTCACAAGCCCCTGTCCTCCATCTGCCTGATCTCAACGAATTGATACTAAGAACAGAAACTAGCAATGCAGGATAAGGTGTTGTACTAATGCAAAAACACGGCGTTATTCTGTATCCACTAGCTTACTCCAGTCGTACGTTAAATGCAGGTAAACAGAATTATTCGACTTCAGGGAAAGAATGTCTCGTAATTGTCTTGGCAGTCCAGAAATTCCAAGCCTACCTATAAGGCA
The DNA here is from genome assembly GCA_028829895.1 of Sinotaia quadrata. Classification (NCBI taxonomy): domain Eukaryota; kingdom Metazoa; phylum Mollusca; class Gastropoda; order Architaenioglossa; family Viviparidae; genus Sinotaia; species Sinotaia quadrata. The sequence goes on from CM054177.1 coordinate 90,520,967, forward strand.
GGCATGTTGCCATTCAGAAAGATCCCCAACCTTTCGCTTACTTAGCTCACTCGACTAAGACAAACGGGCGTTTGGCCAGGTGGTCATTACTACTATAACAATATATATATATATATATATATTACTACAACAGTATAGATATACTGTGGAAGTCATCAAAGACACTGACAACGATAGGGCCGACTATTTGCCCAGAGCAGTTGAAGAAGAAATGCAAGACTCCATTACACGAGTCTCTGTAAATGCTGCAAAATCTTTATATAAATATTTTGTATATTCTCTGCTGTAGAGAGGAAGGAATAATCTTAACCTGAGTTCATTTGTATGATGATAACAGTATTGTGTGTGTTGTATTTTCCTATTACAAGGAGAAAAGAAATAATGATAATGGGATTTTGCATATGATGGGATTTGTATTCCTTAAGTGTAGAGACAAACGGGTCGTGCCTCTAACTTATAACAATGATAATTGTAATGATTTTTCTTGATGAATTGTGTTGTATTTCTTCTTTGAGTATGGAGACATAAGTGGGTCATATTCAACTTGTAATGAGAGAAATTAATATGATATTTGATATTTTAATGATCGGTGATTATTAATGCATGTAATATTAAATTGTCTTTGTTTTTTAAAACATTTTGAATTAAATATGCATGTCTTTACACCGACTAAGAATGTTTTGTCTCATGGAATAATTATTTGTGCGCCTTAAAACTGACATAAATTTTCTCTGTGTCTTTTGAATAGTTGTCCATTTCATATTATGTTGGAAGGTTCGCCGGTAATGTTTGAAATTTACTCCTAATAGAGCAGATATTAACATCTCAAAAGGAGGGGTGGGTAAATGGTGAAGTAAATGTGTCTATCCCTATTTCTATACTTAATTTTTATATGAATTGTTAAATGTCAAAGATACCCAGCCATGGGCACTCCTTATGATGGTATGTTTGTAAGTGTTAGAATTGGAGTAAACACAATCGAATTGAGAATACACTAGAAAATTGCAGACACAATCCTAAGCAGTTCCAACTGAATGAGTAGTTTTTCTGACTAATAGTCTCACACTTGTTCATAACTAATTCATCTAGTGGGGACGGACTGGAAATTTCTTTGTTGAAGTAGTACTCCATTTTAATACTTTGAACTTGAACATAACTCGAGTCCAGTAATAAAGGCGATCATTAGCCTATGGTAAGTTAACTGACTGATAAAGGAAGAATGGACTTAGAATATTTCCACGATGTTTTCTATTGATCTATTTGAATTGGAGAATAATTATGTAATTGAGCCATTATTTCTATGTTCATTAAATTGACTAGGTCGTACATTATATTTGTGAATTTTGATTGATAGCTATATTTCGTACGCTGTGTGGCTAATGAAATTGTTGCAGGATTTGTAAATTGAGAATGTTTGTAAGAGAGAAAATAGTTTCGAAATGAAGTATGCCTGGGATTTAGTGCTGTCTTAGTTTGACTTTTGTTGAGCAGAAAAAGCCTTTTTGTTTGTCATTTCACACTACTACTACTGTACTCTGCTTGAATACACTGAGTGTGTGCATCCAGCATTGTTGTAAATTTATCTGTAAATCGTGTTTATGTAAGATGATTCCTGTGAATTACGCTTGAGAGCCAATATGGCGGAGATATGTGGCCTGAGATTGATCTCAAGAATTCATGAAGAGCATTGTGATCATTCCTTGTGGTGTGTTGAGTAAATGCACACGAAATTTCGAGAATATTCCTCCTGGTGTGCTTGATAGCGCATGTGAAATTCAGGATGAATTTCTACTGCGTGCTTGGAGAGCACGTCGAAGATTCTGGAACAGTTGTGTAAAATGCCTCTAGAAGGGACACATGGGGCATCACCTAGATATGAAAGATGGTGACTTGTTGCAATCCATGTGATTGTGAAACACCTGTTGGCAACAGCCGCAATCTTTAAACCGATTATGTGTTTTGACTTTAACTATTTTTCTAAAACTCCACTCTGATTTCCATGATGATATCCAGGAACTTGTTTATGTATTTATATTAACTGACTGCTAATGTCTCTGCTAAGATAAAGTGAATGATTGTCCAGCGTTAATTGAACATTGCTGTGAAGTGATGTAAATGTCAACACTCATTATATTAATTTATTGACCTTCTTTCATACATTGATAGACACATGCTGGAGAGACAGTGGATGGATGTAGGGCTCGCTAAATATAGATTAAAAGACAAGACGGATTTATCTTCTCCTTAAGAAGTTTTCCACCTTCGGAAATATTGTGTGACGATAAATGTTTGTCTTTAATGTTTACAGTGCACGCATATCCGCAAAGTAAGAGAGACGAGTGGTATCTTCTGGAGAATTATTAATAACATAAATTAAGATTCTCACCACTTGTAAATAGTTATGGGAGATTAAATAATAATAATAATAATAATAATAATAATAATAATAATAATAATAATAATAATAATAATAACCATTATCTAGGTGGCGTTGGCGTTAGCTGGCCTATGAATTGGGTGTGTATAGCACGTGTATAACATTTGCACTTTATTTCTCTGCACACCAACCTAGATAGCTGGTCTAAAATAGGAAGTTCACAACTTTATTTCTCTGCACACCAACCTAGATGACTGGTCTAAAATAGGAAGTTCACAACTTTATTTCTCTGCACACCAACCTAGATGACTGGTCTAAAATAGGAAGTTCACAACTTTATTTCTCTGCACACCAACCTAGATAGCTGGTCTAAAATAGGAAGTTCACAACTTTATTTCTCTGCACACCAACCTAGATGACTGGTCTAAAATATGGAAGTTCACAGCTTTATTTCTCTGCACACCAACCTAGATGACTGGTCTAAAACCGGAAGTTCACAGCTTGTGGATGACTTAGACGTATCTAATTTTTTAACACAAATATAGATGATAGATGATGATTATTTTTTATTTAGTTGAACTTGAAGTTTCGGGTGCGTGTACGGCTTATAACGTCACTATTCTTGATAGGTTACGTCTTATAACGTCACTATTCTTGATAGGTTCGTTCAGTTCGGGGACGTGTATACAATTATCTCCGGACACTGCTTGTTTGTTTGTTTGCTTTCAATAAGTTCCCATACTCAGATTTGTCAAGTCGGTCTGGAGCTCTCCGGCCGTGCTGTGAAAGAGATCTTGCGTATGTTTGCATTATGTGAAGAAAGTGCGTACGCTATCAAATAACACAGAATACATACATTTTTCTAAACAAAACAAAACAACTAATGAACCAAAGAAAATATCTCATGTTTATAACGGTTGAAAATATTTCTTCATTTTTGTTTATACGAATGTTATTCATTAAAAAATTAATGCATTATGGTTCACTAATATAAATGTATTAGTTTTTAAAAATAAGATTAAATAACTTTATTCGCTCTCTCCCTCACTCTTCCCCCACCCAACCTCACTTCTCTCTTTCATTCTTATGCACACAAACACATACTCAAGCATGCACACACAAACCGCCGACTTCACGACCACACGCACTCGTGCTCAGTCTTATACATACATACACAGAGAGTTATGAACGTTCATTCGCACACAAAACAAGCATGTGTAGCAAGCACTTTTATACATACATACACAGAGAGTTATGAACGTTCATTCGCACACAAAACAAGCATGTGTAGCAAGCACTTTTATACATACATACACAGAGAGTTATGAACGTTCATTCGCACACAAAAAAAGCATGTGTAGCAAGCACTTTTATACATACATACACAGAGAGTTATGAACGTTCATTCGCACACAAAACAAGCATGTGTAGCAAGCACTTTTATACATACATACACAGAGAGTTATGAACGTTCATTCGCACACAAAACAAGCATGTGTAGCAAGCACTTTTATACATACATACACAAAGAGGTATGAACGTTCATTCGCACACAAAACAAGCATGTGTAGCAAGCAGTTTTATACATACATACAACAGAGTTATGAACGTTCATTCGCACACAAAACAAGCCTGTGTAGCAACTTTTATACATACTACACACTCGCGCGATCTAAACCAGTTTTTCTGTTTTAACGATATGTAAAGCGTATGTTTAGTTTATTTAATGAAACTTTTCATTTTCTGGCAGGCTACATTTTAAAAATACTTTTTAATGCCTACGCTCGAGTGTGTGTGTGTGTGTGTGTGTGTGTGTGTGTGTGTGTGTGTGTGTGTGTGTGTGTGTGTGTGTGTGTGTGTGCGTGTGTGTGGGCGCGCATATATAAAGGTTGCCGATTAATTTATCGACTGAAAGTTTGGTTATAAAAATTTTGTCTATTGTACTAATTTCACTCATGTAAATAACCCATTTCCGGTTGTAACAGAAAAATGGCGGATAACAAAATCACTAAACTCATTTCAGACGATTTAAGCCAACATTTTATATTCAAATCAAATGCAGACGGCAAAGTTTGAGGGAGGTAAAATTTTACTTTTAGTTTTAGACTTTTAAAATATGAAACATATATTTTGATGATTTGAGAAATTTTTCTACTTTAATAGACTAATTAACGATTAAAGACATTCTAGTAATTAATTATTTATCATTGATCATCAGGATCATCAGCCCTAATATGTGTGTGTGTGTGTGTGTGTGTGTGTGTGTGTGTGTGTGTGTGTGTGTGTGTACATTAGACAACTGAGACTTAAAGATTATCTTTAAAAATCATAAACGTGAACAGTCTAAAATAAGCGATAGTAATTTGGATGAGCACATTTAGATGAGTTTAATTAATAATAATAAATAGTCAAGCACTACAAAACTGGATGATTAATTCAGATAACTTCATCTTCTGTCACAACGCTATTCTGAATATCTTATGCAAAGTGGTACTATTGTTTTTTAAAAGTTCAATTGTCTTTTAATGTGTCACGTCCATTTCAGGCACCAAAATACGAGACACCAAACTGGATCAAATGCATCAAATAATTTTATGATTAAATAAACGTGTCCTTAATCAAGATAGCCTATGTAACAACTTTAATGATGATGATGATGACAATAATAACATCAACAACAAAAACCAAGACCGCACCAAACTAACGACAATAATAACAATTAATAAACCACACGCAAACGAGAGAATACTTGAACCTTGAACCTTGGAGAGTGGCCACTTTAAAGAAAGCTAACTCTTGATGTTTTCCCTTTTATCCAATATCAGACTGACTGCGCGGCAAACGCAAGCCTTGTCCACAATTTCAAAAGGAGACTGTGAGCCTGCTGTAAACAGACCTCCTGAATCTTCCTGAAGTTGCTGCTGTCATCCGTAGATAAACTGTTCCACTGTCTATTGTCGGCGACAAGACCACCCAAATCCCTAAGGTTCACCAGCATCGTGTCGGAGGTGGAGACGCGCCCTTATTTACGAGGCACGTAGTTACTGTAGTTGTAAGGACCTTTAGTTGTTTTGCTTTCTGTTTGGTATGAATGAATTGCTCCATGTTGTCGACTGCCTTGCTGTTGATGACGCACTGACACTTGCGTCTCTCTCGTTGATCTGCTGTGTTGTGACCCTTACTGTACTTGTGGTGACTATGAAGGGTAGTGAAGTACGTACCTCTTTGTGGACGGTTATGTAAGCTTCATGTCCTTGTTTAGGTCGACTTAAAAAAAAAAAAAACAGTATTAATGCATCATTTGTTTGTATGCGTGATGTGCAATTCTGCACATTTGCACGCACTTAACCTTTTGAGTATTATACAGTTATTTGCGACATTTATGTATATAAAATGTTAATAACCAACATATTTTCCACTGCAGATCATAACATGTATGAAGCTGTAAAAGAGAAATGTAGCTGCAAGTCCACTTACAACACTACAAATTGCACAATTGCAAATGTCATGCAAGGCTTAGCTCTTTCATTGTTATATGACACTGACAAGGAGACAAGCCAGCGCTGATGCTTGTTTAAAGCGTTCGTTTTTCCACCTGGACACTGAGTTTTACTCGCCTGATGCTTGTTTATAGCGTTCATTATTTTTTTTCCCACCTGGACACTGAGTGATATGATGTGGTAGAAAGAGCAGGTACTCAGACTGATATAATCTGTATAAATAGTTTTCCAATTCAAATTCTATGTATCAGTCTGTGCAAAACGCTAATTGCCCTTGGCTTTGAACAAGTGAGATATATTTTGAATGAGCCGGCATTTAACATGGCCAGTTTTATGTTGCATTGTTGCATTCACGAAACATAGGCTACATCAAAATACTCACACAAAAGCAAACAACGGTCAAAGGTCATTTGCTAAATGATGCCTGAATATTCACTCGCAATAATCAATCCTTCCACTGGGCAAATTCATTTAGGTTTCTAACAATGCATTCATTTTAATTTTCTACACGGTATATGATAGAGGAAAATATTCTATTTTAAATATATTTGACAAGTACTCAGATTGTTATTGTAAATATATTTGACAAGTTCTCAGATTGTAATTTCAAATATATTTGACAAGTACTCAGACTGTAATTTTAAATATAATTGACAGATACTCAATGTGATGATAATGCAGCCTAGTTAATAATTATTATTATTGATTAATTAATTAATCACCCATAACTAATTACAAGTGATGAGAATCTTAATTTATGTTATTAATAATTCTCCAGCAAACACCACTCGTCTCTTCCACTTGTCAAATATACGGGCGCTTAAAACGTTTTCTCTCTTTCACAACATTAAACACAAACATTTACCATTACACCATTTCACAATATTCCATAGGTGGAAAACGTCTTACTAAAGGAGAGGACAATTCCACCTTTAATCTATATTTAGTCCCTTCTCTCTCAATCAGTCAACTTTCAAGACCAGACTTCTTGCCAGACCAATTCCAAGTGATTAGACAATAGAGTTTTTCAAGGCAGGTAAACTTTATGATTTCAGACCATTGGCTGATCTCGTTCTCATATATCTTAACCATTGGATAATAAAAACTAATAATCTAGTTGGAGTTGCGTCTGATTCTATGTCCTTTGTCATGCTCTCAAACATGAGAGCGTGACAAAGGAAGTGCTCTAAGATAATAAGCAAACTTAAGTTCTTCAGGCATAGAGTTGGACACTAAGTCGGACATAGAGTAAGACATAGAGTAGACACAGTCACAGAGTAGGAAATAGAGTAGACATAGAGTAGGACATACAGTAGACATAGAGTAGGACATATAGTAGGACATAGAGTCAGACATAGAGTAGGCATAGAGTAGACAGAGAGTTGGACATAGGTGCTCATCACTAGTAATTATGGATGACTAATAATAATAATCATCACAGCCAATAACTATGGGGTCGTTTGTGTCATAACCTTCCAAGTAATCAGTGTTAACTAAGAAAGGGAAATTAACTGTCATTATCTGGGGTGAAGAGTGTTAAATTATTTCACTAATGACTAAACTGAAAGTGTTTAGCATTCTTATAAATCATGTTATTCTGCAGCACCACAAAACCACTTAACGTTAATCTATACTAAAAGTTGCATATATTAAAGTCAATATGTTTTGCCGGAACAAAGACATTGAAAGATATGTCAGAATCACATCTTTATTTGAGAACAGTTTTAAACATCAACAGCGTGATGAACCCGAGAGAGGAGAGTTGCAATAAACAAGTTTTTAGAACACACTCATGGACAAGAAACTCTTCCTGGCAATAGTTTAGAAAACTTTGCGATGCTTTTTCACCTATACACCAGGCATATTATTTTGCATGTGCTCACGTCATGTCCTTAGGTATGTAGGTATGTTGCCATGATTTCTCAATGACAACATTTTCTTGGCAGCGCCACTGATTGAATAAGAGAATAAGTGTGCGCAGATTGTAGGCTATAAGATTTTTCTAAGGGTGTGATATTAATAGATATTATATATGAAACAGATAGTAGGCTATAAAATATTACTAATGGTGTGATATTAATAGATATTGTATATGATATAGGTATTAGGCTATAATATTTTTCTAAGGGTGTGATATTAAGAGCTAATGTATATGATTTAGACAGTAGGCTATAAGATATTACTTACCGTGCGATATTAACAGGTACTGTATATATAGATAGAGATAGAGTAGGCTAAAAGATCTTACTTAGTGTGCGATATTAACAGGTGAATACAGAAAGGTTATAAGAGATTGTCTGATCCATAATATAGAATGAACAAAGATTTCACATGGAGTATTACAACATTCTGTGTAGAATGTATTCCCTGATAGAAATGTTGTGAGTTTTGATGGAGACTTATGAACGTATGACCCTGGACACATGACCGTCTGCAGACGATATTCTGGCGGGGGTGTGTATTTGTAATAAGGTCTCAATAGGTCACTAGAGTCAATAGATAACTATATTAGACCAGGTCCGGCCATATTGCTGGGCCATCTAGTCTGAATAGGTCATTGGAGACAACAGATAAATATATTAGACCAGGTCCGGCCATATTGCTGGGCCATCTAGTCTGAATAGGTCATTGGAGACAACAGAGAGATATTTTACACCCGAGCCTATCATATTGCTGGACCACCTAGTTTGATGATAATGAACAATGACAATAGGGCGAAGTATCAATTTTCTACATGATATGAAAACCTTTTTGCACATAGGCAAATGAGGTTATCAATATTTTATTAGCTCCTAATCGTCTTGTGCTGCAGAAAAAACTTCCCACAGAATGTGTTTGGTATCATTAGGCGATATATATATATACTATTCTACGTGAGTGGTATACTGAATCACTAATGATCAGTCAGTAAAGGTGCTTAGGTATTTTATTTTGCCCATTCAACAATTGTACTCTTGTCTTTCTTTGTCCCTTACGAGACTTTAAATATGCATATGCTAAAAGTGTATGTTCATGTGCTAGAATTTGTAAAGAGAGAGAGAGAGAGAGAGAGAGAGAGAGAGAGAGAGAGAGAGAGAGAGAGAGAGAGAGAGAGAGATTATAAAAATATGACGCTGTACCTATTTACGCACACACGAATATTGCAACATTTTGTGCCTGAGCTACTATTTTAATTAATTGCATTTAAGAATACTCTAGAACTAAGTAATATTTATGACTGTTCATATGTTCTACACCCATATTTTGACAATACACATGTCACCTATCCATAAACAAGTTTACAATTACATCAGCCTAAAAGATGGATAACCACACAACACGGTCTTAATCAAAACGAGATGTAATTATAATCCACTTAATCTACCTTCACTTTACACCGCAGATGTTATCAAGCTAGTGGTTCTTACAACAATAGTGATAATCGTACTCGCCTCTAACCACTCACAACACCCACTCACAACATCTTCTATTCCTCTCAAGTCTGGCCCATCCTTCAGTAATAAACTTTATCACATGTTCAAATTATACAAATTACTAATAACATTTCCTCTTACATTTATAGATTAGAAATGAAAATTTATATTTAACATGTGTGAGAGAAATTCCCCGTCAGACAACAGAAACGTGTTCACTATGTGCGGAGACTTTCTTTTGTGCACAACACGCTGATTTCTTCTTCTTCAAATTCACCTTCAAAAGCAACAACACATTTCATAAGAGAACAAGGAACAATTCTTATTCTTTTCAAACTTGAAGGACATACAAACAAACACACTTACACACATATTCGTACAAACACTACAGAACATATACACTCATATGTACAATATTCACACACAAGCTCAAGTATAGTCCTCAACATACACCAATGATCAGAGAAATAATTTGTAGATTTAAGAATTTAACCAATTCTTTTGTTTGCTTACATTGTAAAAGTCACTTGCGAGAGAAAGCTTAGAATGGGTTTGCTTACAAATTTTTTTGTCTAATCTTGCCTGAACACCGCGACGATTTGAAGCATAGGCTACCTTGGCTTTCTCTCAGGCCTCGCAGACAAACGAAAGTATGCTATTTAGTGCAACAGAAATTGCTGCAAGAAATCGAAGAATTTAAAATTTAAAATACGTTTTAAAACATATCATAAACGTGTCACATGTTCGAGGTAACCAAACAGCGAAGTAAACGGCGTAGCCACATTTTCTCATTGACATTTGATTGGTAAAACTTTCACATATTCTAACATAGCCATATTTTCTCATTGACGTTTGATTGGTACAGCTTCCAAATATCCAAAGTCAATGTGATATTTGGCTCGCATTCACAGGCAGTTTGCGACCGCCCACTTAAGCACTGCTAAGAAAGAAACTATTTTACCATAAAGAAATTTTACTTTTCTTTTTAATGCACGGATATTTTTCACTAATAAACAAGAAATTAAGAGGTAAATTAACATATCCAAGCAAATAATGATGATTTTATAAATTTCCTGCTGCTGCCCAGATACATACAGTAGGGGGAAAAAAAAACCATCGCGAATAACTTAGAAAGGTATATGTTGTAGATATTTTAATGTATTTCAGTAAATAATATTGACATTTGAAGTTGTTTTGTTTATATTTTGGCATCTGTTAACATTAATTTAGTTTGTTTCGATTTGCCCCAGTTGCCACCGTTTGAATCGTTGTAAAATAGATACGATTAAATGTTTGCAATAATATTGATGTTTGAAGTTGATTTATTCAGATTTTAACGTTGTAAAATAGATACGATTAAATGTTTGCAATAATATTGATGTTTGAAGTTGATTTATTCAGATTTTAACATCTTTAAAATTAATTTAGTTTGTTTGGATTTGCACAAATTGTTAACGTTTGAAATGTTGTAAAATAGGTAAAATTAAATGTTGGCAATAGAATTGAGATGTTCTCACCAATTTTCTAATTTTAATTTTTCGCAAACTAGTTCCGAGAGAGCCACGATCAACGACCACGCTAGGTTCCCGCTTTCATATCTTGTTTTATGGACAATTCAAAAAGTACTCAGAAGTAGTGTTTGAAGTATTTTGTTTAATGGACCATTCAAAAAGCACTCAGAAGTAGTGTTTGAAGTATTTTATGTTTGAAAGTGTTTTACGTCAAGATTGGTTTAGGATGTCACATTTTTGAAAAGCGTAAAGAACTAAATGAAACTTTCATTTTTTCAACACGTAAAGAAAATTAATCTTAACATCAATTTCATGCCCGCTAAAAGCGAGTCATCATCATCATCATTGAAATGTTCATAGATAATGGCAATGTGGAGCTGAAAAAAAGGCAAATATGAAAAGAGAAAAATATGAAGAAAATATTGCAGCAGAAATGAAGAAAGTTAAACCATTCCCAAGTTGTTGTTTTCTGCTGCTTCATCACCATACGACAAAGATGTCGAAGCAAGCAGTGGTCCAGTGCCAGATATTTCTGTCAATTTGTTTGAAATTCCAGCATGCACATTTTCTGATCCTGACCTGTCTCATTATTCTTCAGAGTCTTTAATTTCTTTTGCATTTGATTCAAATCCGACGTTAATATTCATAAAGAACAAGTATTAAGGGATACTGTTACTTTAAACTCGACTATCAGATATTTTGGGTAAAGTCTTTTAGTGAGAAAGTAAGTGTCGATTTCTTTTTAAGGACCGACTCCGGGTTTAGAATGTTATTTTCTGCTGTCGAAAGTAGCCAAGTACAACCGTAGACGTTTTGATAATTGCTAAAGAAAACGTTTTACATGAAGTTTAACTTCTTAATGCTATTCAAAATAATTATTGTATTTCGTTGTAAGGCCTTTTCCAATCGAAAAGTTTGCGATCATCTGCTAATGTTTGCTTGGATTAGAAAAAAAGTTTCAGAATGGTAAAATAAAAAATTAGAGATTGATTGAAAATGAAAAGAAACACTAGTGTATAATGCTTGAACATTGGCTAGAGAGGTCATTAATTTTTCGAGGGAACCGTCAGCACTTTCATGATCTAACTAAGGGAATCTCTTGTTCCTGATTGAACTTGCAAAATTCAATCCAGTGACGTCAGAACATCTGAGGCATAATAAATAAAGAATTAAAAAAAAAACCCACTTATCTTGGAATATATATTCAGAATTAAATGATTGGATAATTTCAAAGAGATTAGTAGAAACCAGGCTAAAAATGTTTCTACGCTTGTGGCGTGCTTCATTCGGAGCAATTGCTTGTTCTACTGCTTTGATTTGAAGTCAACCAAATGAAGCCACCATTAAGATTTTTTTTTTTTTTTGGGGGTGTGTGTGTGGATTTTTATATTTCACTGATTGCTCTGGCTCTGATTACATTTCTTAGACGAGATTAATTCAAATATTGTCGAGAGCAGCCTTATGACATTAGTACTCACAATTCGAAGCCAATAGAAAGTTTTCAAGTTTTAATCAAAGAAAGAAAATAAGAAAATGGAGACTGTGTTACGCAGCATTGCTAATCATTTATTTAACTCCATGGTTAACGCTGCAAAATCACTAACTTGTGTAATAATAATAATAATAATAATAATAATAATAATAATAATAATAATAATAATAATAATAATAATAATAATTATTATTATTATTATTATTATTAAAAGAATATTTCACAGTTTTTGCTGCCGTTTTCTGGGAAATAGTGCAAACTTGTAATGCAAATTTAAAGTCATTCTCATATTCACGCTGGGAATGTCGTATTAAAAGCACTAAAGTTTTGGAAGCTAGTCTTCATGAAATTCGCGAAGTCCTTCAAAATGCTGCATTCAAAGTCCAACTTTTAAATTCCATAAGAGATGTTGGCGCAGTTTCTCTAACTAAAGGTTTTCAAATGTTCGATTCTTACAAAAAATATTGTTGAACAATCATAGAAAACGTACTTAGTCGAACTGTACAGATTTAAAAAAAAATTGTTTAAATGTAGAAACTGCTCTAATGACGTCAAAACTAAAGAACCAGGTGTGAGCCATGAAGAAATAAGCTTAGATACATGCATTTCTCTTAGACTGGAAGCCGACAAATGAATACCTGAATTTGAAATTTTGCATTATGTTTACAGATTCTTTAATAGATTGTTTTTTTTCCAAAACTTGTGTATTGTGTTTGCGAGTTTTACTCACTTCTCCACTTTCAGTAGCCAGGGCAGAAAACAGTCCGGATTCTTTGCTGGTTTAGCTTTAAGTATTTATACTGCAAATGAATTAATCTGATTCTTAGGTCATTTTGATTTATTTGATGAGTTTGCCTCCGTGAAATATAAAAAAAAATAACTTGTGAACTCACTTCAGTTTTAATCTTATTTCTTCTTGGCGTGACCACGACTTACACAATATTAACTTTTTAAAAACTCGCATTTCTATGCTTGCCTAGGGCCTCGCATATGTTAAGTCGCCGTTGCCTCAATAGCTAATGGCGACGTGGCCATGGAAACGGAACCAGCAGCAGCAGCAACGTCAACAAGACCGGGAATCGAGGTAGTCACCGACTCTGTACCCCAGCTAACACCCGCCTGGAAGGAAAGGGGCGTGTCTGTGTTGTCATAGGTTTGTCATTGATTGCATGCTGCCGTTCCACCCCGCCCACCCGTCAGTCAAATGACACCTAGCTGTCGCCCGCACCCCACCAAGCGCGTGCTACCCGACCGGAGGTGTAAATCCCATTTCCCAGCGACACACGCCTCCTTCATCTTATCATCTTCCCGATTAAGGGTAGGAACGTGGCTAGATGATGCTAACAATTTTAACCCCGCGCGTCTTTTGTTAGCTGTTGTATTATTAGGAACAAAAAAAGTCTTACCATTCATCGTCGCTGTTGTGGTCGTTATCACCATCATCATAATCATCAACAGCACCAAAATTAGTAAACCTTTATAAACAGTCTAAACAAACCAATATATATTTTATTTATTTACTGAGGCAAATGAACACAGAATCCGAAGGGAATAATCAGGCAAAGGAACAAGGGAATAGGAGCAAGCTATAATGACAATAAAACTCTGTAACTTAGAATAACAAAATCTACCATGCCATTGTTTAAATGCAGGAAACATCATAATAATAAAGCAGCATGGAAAATGTGGATTCTATCGACAGCAGCATGGAACGAGTACTAACTGCGTAGAGACTAAAGACACGAAACAAGAATTAAACAATACAAAATGAATATATCGAAATTTATAAAAAGGAAATTATATAAATTTGACAAAAAATAAAATTATGATATACTGATTAACGCCAGCATTAAAAGAGTAGGAGCGATTGCCAACAAACCAAATAATATGATACAATTACTTATGAAACGTAATAAAGATATTTCCTCTTTAAAAACCCAACCCATTCTGTTTACAATTAATCAGCCCTGTTTATGATAAATCAATCCGTTTTATGAAACACCAGTCATGTAAGCAAAACACCAATATCAGTCCCGTCTGCAAAACATCAGTGTTGTATACAATAAATTATTTCTATTTGCAAAACACCAATACTGTTTATAAAACACCGGTTCTGTTTACAATAAATTATTCCTATTATAAAACACCAGCCCTATTTACAATATACTAGTCATGTCTAAAATACACTCATCTTGCTTACAGTATGCCAGTCTTTATTGCAAGAAGCAATACACCAATTATTAATATATCAATCCTATTTCAAATACTCAGCTTTATGGACAAACACCTGTCTTGTTGACAATACACCAGCTTTGTTAGAATCACACCAGTTTACGATACGGCATCGGTAGCGTTCAAAAGAATTTCGGAGTATTAATATCCTCGAACTTACAAAGCATTGGAAGCGTTTCCAGGTTTCTGGCAACATTTGCAAGACATAACGCAGTGTTAAGAGATATTTATAAAATGTAAACAATGCTCGTAAAATTTCAGTCTTATCTCAAAAGCCATTAGTTATACTTACACGAAGTAGGTAGTCAGATTATACTCACACGGAGTAGGTAGATTTGGAAAATTGTTAATAAAATTCATTAAGAGACTTCACTCGTAGTTATAAAGCTATGATATTGGTAGTAATAGTTATTCAACTGTGATAGTGGTAGCAATAATTATAAAACTGTGATATTGGCAGTAATAGTTATAAAACTGTGATTTTATAGTAATGGTTTTAAAACTATGATATTGGTAGTAATAGTTGTACAACTATGATATTGGTAACAATAATTATAAAACTGTGATATTGGTAGTAATAGTTATGAAACTGTGATATTGGTAGTAATAGTTATAAAACTGTGATATTGGTAGTAATAGTTATAAAACTCTGATATTATAGTAATGGTTATAAAACTGTGATTTTGGTAGTAATAGTTATAAAACTCTGATATTATAGTAATGGTTATAAAACTGTGATTTTGGTAGTAATATTTATGAAACTGTGATATTGGCAGTAATAGTTATGAAACTGTGATATTGCTGGTAATATGTATAAATCTATGATATTATAGTAATATTTAGAAAACTGTGGTAATGGTAGTAATATTTTTTTAATTGTGATATTTTTAGTAATATTTATAAAACTCTGATATCAGTATAATATTTATAAAACTGATATTATATTAATAGTTATAACAGTGTGATAATATATTAATAGTTATAAAACTCTTATATTAAATTATTAGTTATAAAACTGTGACATTATACTAACAGTTACTAAACTATTATATTATATTAACAGTTATAAAACTGTGAAAGTGGTAGTAATAGTTATAAGACTTTTATATTGGTAGTGCTTACAAGGCTAACGTCAGGTTGAAACATTCCACAAACAAACAAACCACTATCAATAAACTTATTCTAGTTGGGTTTGTATTTAGTAGTTGCTGACAATGACCTTTCTTAACAGTTGTACTAATTATTGCGAGCGGAATGAATATTAATGCTTTGACTTTAAGAAATATTTTAACTATCAACAACTCGCCAAATGTTTTCACATTTAGATACTTGTCAACAATGACAGAGCATGTTTTGCTCAATTGCAGTTTTCACATTTAGATACTTGTCAACAATGACAGAGCATGTTTTGCTCAATTGCAGTTTTCACATTTAGATACTTGTCAACAATGACAAATCATGTTTTGCTCAATTGCAGCTTGAACATTTAGATACTTGTCAACAATGACAGAGCATGTTTTGCTCAATTGCAGTTTGAACATTACCAGAGAGCGATTGTCATTTAGCTGCAACTGTCGTCTTGTGATTGCTGTACGATAAGTTTCAATGATAGAAACTTAACCGTCTACTTGTGATTTTGTCGAATTTGCAAATCTACACCATACCTAGTTGATGTGGTCTAATCGCGGACCAAGTCCCACCCTGCTTTGGAAATTTAGCAATGATATCTACTTGTCCTTTGAAAACCAATCAACCCTTGGCACACTTTTCCCCACCGTCTCCTCTGTGCTCTCCTCCCTTAAAACCAATCAGCCATTGGCACACTTTTCTCCATCGCCTCCTCTGTGCTTTCCACCCTTAAAACCAATCAGCCATTGGCACACTTTTCTCCACCGCCTCCTCTGTGCTCTCCACCCTTAAAACCAATCAGCTATTGGTACACTTTTCTCCATCGCCTCCTCTGTACTCTCCACCCTTAAAACCAATCAGCTATTGGCACACTTTTCTCCATCGCCTCCTCTGTGCTCTCCACCCTTAAAACCAATCAGCCATTGGCACACTTTTCTCCACCGCCTCCTCTGTGCTCTCCACCCTTAAAACCAATCAACCATTGGCACACTTTTCCACCGGCTCCTCTGTGCTCTCCACCCTGAAAACAAAGGCCCTGACGACCAAGATGCTATCAGCAGGCAAACTACCCGACATTCGGCCTATCTACTCGGGGTGTCCCGCTGGCTAGCAGCGTGTCACTTGAAATAGGTATCTGTTTTCACTGAATACGGGTAGATTCGCTGCTCTATTCAAGCCTTTGGTCTCACACCGTTGGAGTTTGGGAAGTTTGCACTATTATTAACACGCTGCCTTGCCCAAAAAGCCCTTTCAATCTTCACCGTTTACCAGTGTCCCTTATTATGGTGAACATTGAACAAACAGTACGGGAAAGGCGCGTTTTGATAAGAACAGGGCTTGTCCTGATAATTGTTTATCAATCCCCACGTGAACAGAACTAATAGCACGCACGCGGTCATTTACATTGATAATGAGCGTCTGACAAAGATCGAACGAAATTAGGATACGTTTTAACAAATGGAAATATATATAATGCGTTTTCTGTTTGCTGCTGCGCCCCCCCCTCCCCGACCACTAGTTTATTTATTTATTTATAATGTAACTGATGTTCTGTAAATTCCTCAGATCTCCAAGCAAAGACTTCTTAGCTCTACAGTTAATGACCCAATACTGGTACTGACTCACTTCTTAGATTTCCAGTTATCATCCAAACACTGACTTCTTAGATCTACAGCTAATGACGAAGCAGTGACTAACTTCTTAGATCTCCAGTTAACATCCAAGCAGTGACCCATTTCTTAGATCTACATTTAATGTCCAATCAGTTATTCACATTTTAGACCCATAGTTAATAGCCAAGCAGTCACTCACGTCTTAGATCTACATTTAACTTCCAAATAATCACTCACTGCTTAGATCTACAGCTAACTTTCCAGTAATCACTCACTTACTACATCTACACTTAACGTTCAAGTAATCACTCACTTCTTAGATCTACAGTTAACTTTCAAGCAATCACTAACTTCTTAGATCTACAGTTAACTTTCAAGAAGTAAATAATCAAAGTTGGAATTATGTTTTAAAGGGAATTGGAAATTTAAAATTAATTATTCAGTCTTGCAAAGTGAGATTTTGACTGAGAAACGGGAAGTAATTCCTAAGGGATTACATGTATGCTAAAGCCACTTTCACAGTTTAAAAATTTATTTATTTATTTATTGTAAGGGGGAGTGGGGGGCAGACAACTTCACACACAATGACGTCACTTCTGTTTGATAAATTGTTGTGCTCTATTTATTATTATATTTTTTGTTGAGAGGAAAATAAGGGAATGGTTACTTTGGCAAGAACCAAATATGAATCAGTAAGATTTGACTGAATACAATAATTATTATCTACCGCCCCCCCCCCCCCCCCCGCTCATAATTCGGTCAGTGTTTTCGTTACAGCTCACGTCACGTGGCACGAGATAGCAAAATGTGCACTTTTCTTGATTGGCAAAACAATCATTGTATAACCGAGTATGTGGTATTAATTCAACTTCAAACTTTATCCTACTGCTATTTTTGGACCTTGCATTTAAGTTGAAAGTTCGACTACATCTATCTATCTATCTATCTATCTATCTATCTATCTATCTATCTATCTATCTATCTATCTATCTATCTATCTATCTATCTATCTATCTATCTATCTATCTATCTATCTATCTATTTGTCTATCTATCTACCTATCTATCTATCTGTCTATCTGTCTGTCTGTCTATCTTTCTATCTATCTATCCATCCATCCATCTAGTCCTTTTTCTCTCTCTCCCATCTGTCTGTCTACATGTGGCGGAAATGATTTATGCAGAATCAGTTTTTATAATAAAGAAATAGTTTATTTTTATTGAAGTGTTTGCCTCTTTCATAACGAATGCAAATAAAAGGGTGGGTTTCTTTTGTATATAGGCATAGTTGTGTCAGAAATAATAAAAAATGATTTTTCTTTGGTAATTTACTTATAGGTCTTATTTTATTATGCATCTTCCTTTTAGAACTTTTTCTTTTCTGTCTTTAGTACGAAAGTTTGTTTCAGGTATTGATGACGTCATTAAAGATATATTCGTTTTGGATTTGAAAATATTGGATTTGCTTCTTTATACTTTGGGAGTTACTCAACAGTTTATATATTTGAATTGATTTTGCATAGTGGTTGGCGAAATAATTACACCTTACTGATTTGACATTATGAGCGCCTTATGTTGTATTTCTTAATGACACTGGTGTTTCAATTTGATGGTGACGGATGGGTTTGAGTTAGAAAAAATCTTTGCTCTTATCAATGCCGAGATAGTATACGTACACCGTCCATAAAGTAGTCCCATAGATACTTAGTATATGTACTAAGTCATAAAGTAGTCCCATAGATACTTAGTGTATGTACGCCGTCATTAAGTACTCCCATAGATAGTAAATGTACGCCGTCATAAAGTAGTCCCCTAGATACTTAATATACGAACGCCGTCAGAAAGTACTCACATAGATACTTAGTATATGTACAAAGTCATAAAGTAGTCCCATAGATACTTAGTATACGTACAAAGTTATAAAGTACTCCCATAGATATGTAGTATACATATGCCATTTTAGAGTACTCCCATAGATACTTAGCATACGTACGCCGTCATAAAGTAGTCCCACTCTAGACTCAAGACAGTTAAGGAATATGCGTGCAAAGTCGGGTTAGCCGAGTCACCTCCAGTAAACAAAAGAAACTGCCATTAGGTTTCCCTCCTGAAATCTCTTAACTGTCATTTGGCATCCTTCCTGAAATTCCTTAAATATCATTAATATATTTTCTTCTTAATATCCCTTAACTGCCAGTAGGTTTCCTTCCTGAAATCCCTTAACTACCAATAGACGACTTCCTTCATGTGAAATCCCTTAATTGCCATTAGATTTGCTTCCTGAAATCCCATTACAGTCGTTATGATTTCTTCCTGAAATCCCATTACAGTCGTTATGATTTCTTCCTGAAATCCCATTACAGTCGTTATAATTTCTTCCTGAAATCCCATTACAGTCGTTTTGATTTCTTCCTGAAATCCCATTACAGTCGTTATGATTTCCTGAAATCCCATTACAGTCGTTATGATTTCCTGAAATCCCATTACAATCGTTATGATTTCCTGAAATCCCATTACAGTCGTTATGATTTCCTGAAATCCCATTACAATCGTTATGATTTCCTGAAATCCCATTACAGTCGTTATGATTTCCTGAAATCCCATTACAGTCGTTATGATTTCCTGAAATCCCATAACAATCGTTATGATTTCCTGAAATCCCATTACAGTCGTTATGATTTCTTCCTGAAATCCCAACACTGCCATTAGGATTCCTTCCTCAAATCCCTCCATTTACTTTAGGTTTCTTTCCTGAATTTCCTTACTGTCATTAGGTTTCCTTCCTGAAATCCCCTTACTGTCATTAGGTTTCCTTCCTTAAATCCCTCTACTTGTTTTTCCTTCCTTAAATCCCTTAGTGCTTTGAATACTTTAGAGCCAGAAGAGTGTTATCATTTTCATTCGGCATGTTACACCTGCGCTCAGTCAGTGACACTTCATTAAGGCGTAGCTACAGTATTATTGTATCACCCTTTCCAACAAAGTTATAATACAAACAGCATAAAACCTTTCTCGCACACAGTATTTAATTTATAAAAAATGACTCCTGAAATTGGCGAACATATTTAAATAATTATTGAGTTACTTTTAAACAAATAATTCCTTTACGTTTACATTTCGGGTCACACCACTTGTCTGGCAATGACAAATGTTTGAATACATAAAAGGGTATTTTTAATAGGAGAGTGCTGTATGGAGAAAGGCTGCATGGGGTAGTGTGCATGCATGCATAATGAATAAAGTTGAATTGTACCATGCCATGCAATGATTGCTTCCTAAGGGCTAACTGGCAGTGGGTAAATGGATGTATGCGCATGAGTCAGTGTTTTTATTATTTTTGTTTTGAAAGGAAGAAATTAACAGACTGTGATGACACCTGTAACAGACTATAAATGGGCAGCTCGGCGTGCGTTATCTTGTTGTAGCGTTGGAGCTGTTCGCAAAGGAAAGAAGCACCTCTCTAATATTAGCCATGGTTGGAGTGAGCAGTAATTTCAAGGATACAAGGTGGACGTCACCAGGCTCACTGGAACTTGATACAAATATATTGTAGACAGACTAGTGTGTGCACTGTTTCCAGTGAAAGTTGGATTTTTGTGAGGTTCATTTTACAATGCAGATCCAAGTAAATTTCACCGTGTCGCAAACGTTTGAAATAAATAGATAATTTCGAGATTCATCAAGAAAGAGTCACGCTAGAAAATATGTCAGAATCTTGTCAGTACGTTCGCGGTTAAAAATCTAACTCACTGGTGTCGGAATCTTGTACGTACCATCGCGGTTAAAAATCTAACTCACTGGCTTGTAAGTACACTTACAGTTAAATCTAAATACTGGTGTCAGAAACTTGTAATTACACTCACGGTTAAATTTAGATCACAGGTGTCCGAATCTTGTGAGTACAATCACGGTTAAATATAATTCACTGGTCTCTGAAACTTGTGAGTACAATCACGGTTAAATCTAAATCAGAGATTTCAGAATCTTGTAATTACACACTAGGTCAAATCTAACTCACTGGTGTTACAAGCTTGGCAGTATACTCCAGGCTAAATCTAACTCAGCGGTGTCAGAGGACTGTCAGCATACTCCAGGTTAAATCTACCTCATTGGAGCATTACTCCATGAAAATTCAAAATCAATGACAGTTATGAAAACACAAAGCTTGTAATATATTTCTGTTTCAGAGATATTTAATGGGTTTAAATGTTGCTTACATAACGTGTTTAATTTAAACGATGTCAATGATATTTTAAAATTAGACCGCTGTTTTATTATTTATTGTTTGTTTATATTTGTGTGTGTGTGTGTGTGTGTGTGTGTGTGTGTGTGTGTGTGTGTGTGTGTGTGTGTGTGTGTGTGTGCTTGCGCGCCATTGCCATTTGGCTATAACTATTTACTTCCACGTATATATTTCAAACGTCACTAATGCTTTGAAGATCGGATCCAATGAGCTTTACCAAGTGGGATTAAGACTTCATGTTTCACCAAGTGTGAAATGGCCCCGAGGTGTGAGAACAGATAGTTTGTTATCGAAAGCAAGCTGTCTCGTCTAGAAGAGGGAGACAATTCAGTCACTTGAATGAAGTGTGAAAGACGGCTTATCAGAACTGGAGTTTGTAGCAACTGGGTAGAGAAAATATGTATGGGCGATATGTTTGTCCCTAGGCTGGTGAGTTTGGTAAGAAATCAACTTAGATGGTCATTATCTGATTTAAGTCAGAATTTCGAACCTCAGTATTTCCTATCTTTAATAATGATTATGAACTTCCGGTCGAGGAATTAAAGTTCCACTGTACTTCAGGTATAGAAAATGAATTATATTACCTCTAGGTGGAATGAGTACGCTGATGTTAAATGGTTATAACGAATGCATTATAAAGAAGGTGCTTTAACTTTTGTCAATGTTGATTTAACTAATGTATTATACAGAATGTGCTTGTCTTTTGTAATTTTTAAAATTTTAAATATATTATAAAGAAGATGCATACCATTTATCTTTTTTTGTAATAACGAATGTATTATAAAGGTGATAGCCTTTTGTGACGCCAACGCCACTTAGTTAATGATTAGGATCATTGCCATTTAATTAATCATTTCTAACTAATTACAAGTGATGAGAACCTTAATGTATGATATTAATAATTCTCCAGCAGACACCAATCGTATCTCTCACTTGGCAGTTATGAAGCGCTGAAAACATTTCTCTCTTGCACAACATTAAGACAACATTTAAAGGAGAAGACAAATCCAGCTTTAATTTATATTTAGTGAGATCCCATCCACCCACTTTCTTCTTCAACATAAGGTTATTAATATGTGTAAGAATGCCAATAAATTTATTAAATCAATAATCAAATATATATATATATGACAAATACAATGCAAAATATTACTTGACATCAATATTTCCATGAAAACCAATTTCTAATAATTTCTATGTTATTAAAGTCTTTTATCCTAAATAAAATTCAGCATTAGTGTCAATACAAATCACAGGATAATTTCTTATCAGAGAATAGAAATGGAATTATTAGAGATAAGTAATAATAGTTTTCACATAACCTTGTATTAATTGTTGACCCAACAGTCCTTCACGTGCTTTTGCAACAAAGACACAAGTTATAATTCTATTCAATGTTCAAATGTTTCTCTCCTCACATTGAAAGCAAATTGAGAATATGCTAGAAATTGCTGATGTAATGCAAACTAATTCCATCTGGGTGAATAATTTTTATTATCCAATGGTTATGATTTATGAGAACGAGACCAGCCAATAGGTTGAGATCACAAGTTTACCTGCTGTAGGAAATTCTATTCTCTGATCACTTGAATTTGAAGTGGCAAAGAAGTCAGATCTTGAAAGGCAATCTTAGCTTGTTAGTGAGTGAACTGACTGATTGAGACAGAATGACTTAGAAATATTTCTTGCATTTTGCTATTGATATGCTATTTTTTTGTTTTACGTAACATGTATTATGTGAGTAGACTATTATTACTATTAATGTTTTAACTAAGATGCCCAAGTGTAGTATGCTAACACTTGCCATTGTTTTTGGTATGCTACATTTATTATGCTGTGTGCGTGTATCGAGCTAATAAATACTGTTGCAGGAAATTGTAAGTTGAGACTGGAATATAACAAAGAATGGAGTTATAAAGTGATAGGCTGGAAACTAAGTGTTGCTCCATTGTGTTTTTTAGAGTGGAGCCTTTCAGCAGCCTTTCATTCTGTGTATGATTTGAATCTCTGGTTCAATAATTGTAAACTGCTACAACTGACTGAAGCTGGCGCTGGAAGCAGTGTGTGTAAGTGTAAAACAATATATTACAATCTTTTGTCTTGATGGCAGAGTATGTTGACTACATTATGAAAATTCCTGGTATGGGGAAGTTGTTGTAGAAATTACTACAATTACTGTTCTGCTTCAATGAACGGGTATGGCAAAAAAAAGCCCAGGTTGAATGATCTACCAGCTGCATGTCAACTCTCTCTCTCTCTCTCTCTCTCTCTCTCTCTCTCTCTCTCTCTCTCTCTCTCTCTCTCACACACACACACACACACACACACATATATATATATATATAAATTTCTGTTATTCTTCCACTCACATTCTGCTTCTATTTCGTTCATATATCCAGAAGATATAGATTCAATCTTTATTCATCTAGAACATTTTGTGCTAAATATTGAAATACTTTGTTGATATATATATATACTGTATTTATCCCGAGATTATATATTACTTGAAGTAGACAGTTTGGGTTATCGATGATAAACAATAGGCAGCTCTGTCACCGATCACCGATCAGCAATCACTCGTTATCACAAAATCTGTACACTGATGCTAATCACCCACAATCACATCCCATCAAACAATCCATTCGCGCAACATTGTCATTTCTGGTAGCGATATATACTGAAGACTACGTTTGTAGTATCTTAGCGATAAATACTGGACTACGTTTGTAGTATCTTAGCGATATATACTTAAGACTACGTTTGTAGTATCTTCTCAAGCAGCACAAAACTTCCGTCATCTGCTTTCACCCCACACACACTTTCAATTACCCTTCCTTACTTCTCTCGTGCAGGGGATCACCCAGCTTTATTTGCTTTGCTTAATTCTGTGGAAAAACAACGCCAGCTTTTCAGAAAGAAAGTAAACATCGTATAAATTATATACTGGTGTAAACATGACTCACTTAAATCTATCACACCAAGTAGGAGCCCAGTCTGAAGGAGTTTTGCGCTTGCACCAAGAACTGTAATCTGTTTGAAGAAATCCGACTTTAAGCTCAAGATCTCCTGATAAAAGAAGCAAAGAACGGTAACTTCTGGGCACTCTCATTTCCTAATGATTTATTGTCGTTTGATCAATATTTGAATTGTTGGATTGAATTTTCCGGAGACTCTTTTGGTTTGCTGTTCAGAGCTGCATATCATGTGACCTAGTGACGTGGAGTAGCAATGCCATGTGACCCGGTGACGTGAAGTAGCCTATTGGGAAATAATTCTGCTAGATCAAAGAAGACCTGTGATATGCTGCTGGATCATGAAGAACTTGCTCACTGCTGTCAGGGAATTTCTTATCACAGCTAAATCATATATATCTACACCCTTGGCTGTTCTCATGTGCTTGTGTCTTAGGAAACAGTTTATGGTTTTAAAGTGATATTGCACTGCTGTACTCTCGCTCGCACGCAGGCACGCACAATCACACACACGAGTGCGCACACATACGCGTTCACATAAAAATGTACGTAAAACGACACACACACACACACACACACACACACACGCACGCACGCACGCACGCACGCACGCACACAATATTACAAATTAGCAGTTGACAGGGTAACGCTTCAAACGACCAAATATTATCTTCACAAGTCCCGAGTCATGCCTTTCTTTTTCCTCTCTGAACATGAATGGAGTAGATCACCCCCGCAAAATGATTTATTAATCTGCTGGTCAGACATATTCATGTTTTGTTTCTATTATTCGGTGCTTTTTATAGCTTAACAGTTTATTTATGTTCTTCTTATTTGTATTTACTTCACCTTGCAACGCCAGCAATGTACCGATGTTTCTGATCAATCTGGAAACATATTTTTGGGCGTGCTACATAATGTGTTTTAATATTACCGTTTTCTGTCTTGCTTCATGACTGTGGTAAATGTTCTAGTCATACTGGGTAAATTTAGTTCATCATGATTTTATTTAGTACTATGTATTTACATGGAATATTACTCAATCGATCAAAAAACAGTTTAATTATCGATTATGGAATCACACGAATTCTGCGCATCATCATGTTGCAACTACATCTACATGCAATAACGTTCAATCGTTTCTGTCTTTTAGGTGGCTCGTCCTGTTTTGAGAGACAGGTGAGCGATAGTGTTTTGTCTTTTCTAGATAAAAAAAATACACCAAAGTTTAATACATACATTCTAACGTGTTCCTAATTTATTTCTCACAAGCAAAAATAAATATATACTAGGTGAACAAAATAACAATACATTCCTTACTGAATTCCTAACACGTCCACTTGTTATATTTACATAATATTCTAAGATTACATTGCTCGAAAGAGATCTGTTGTTATATATTTGAAAATAAGGGCTTAATATGGATAAAATGAAGATAACAAATTGTTTGGCGTTGGCAGATGATATGATGCATTTCTTTGTGCAGGCCGTGATATAAACCTGACAGTGACACAAACCTGACAGTGACACAGACCTAAAAGTGATACAAACCTGACAGTAACACAGACCTGACAGCGATACAAACCTGACAGTGACACAGACCTGACAGTGACACAAACCTGACAGTGACGCAGACCTGACAGTGGCACAAACCTGACAGTGACGCAGACCTGACAGTGGCGCAGACCTAACTGTTGCACAGACCTGACAGTGGCGCTGACTTGACAGTAGCAATTATCTGACAATATGAAATCAGTGTTATTCAAAACCTTCTGTAAGTATGTATGGTGTTCTACCTATCAAAGGTTAAGTCACCGTTTCATTCTTACCTAACCTAACCCTAACCCTAACCCTATCGCGCATTTGTCGGGGCGCGCAATTGTCGTTCGCGCATTTGACGGGTCACCGTATGTATGTATATATATATGTTTTATAGAATATGTGCATGTTAACGCGCATTTGTATTCAATTAAAGGGCCACAGTAATCTAACTCGCCCTGTTTCATGAATAGATTACGTAACAAGGTAGAACAAAATTTGAAGGCAAGGACAAAATAAAGCTAAGTTAGGTTAGGGTTAGGTTAGGGTTAGGTTAGGGTTAGGTTAGGGTTAGGTTAGGGTTAGGGTTAGGGTAGGGTAGGGTTAGGATTATGATTAGGATTAAGGGTTAGAGTTAGGGTTAGGATTAGGGGTTAGAGTTAGGGTTAGAGTTAGGGACAGAACGCGTCGTCGTGCTTTTGTCTATCACGTTTCTGTCGGCGCGCATGTTCTCTCACATGTAGAGTGAACCACAATATTTTAATTATGCTGCACGAAAATACTCACACACATTTAAAAATAACGAAAGAACAAAACGACAGCTTAGAAACCCTCATACATGCATAAATGCACACAGACACGCGCGCATTATGCAAGTAGAAAAATAAAAATGCAAAGAATCCATCGTTTATGCAGAAGTGAACATTGGCCAAACTGTGTTGTCAGTAGTAAACATTTGATGTTTCCACTTGTCAGAAGTGAACGTTAGGTGTTTCCACTTGTCATACGTGAACATTAAGTGTTTCCACTTGTCAGAAGTGAACATTAAGTGTTTCCACATGTTAGAAATTAACATTTGGTGTTTTCACTTGTCAATAGTGAACGTTCAGTGTTTTCTCTTGTCAAAAGAGAATGCTTAGTGTTTCCACTTGCCAGCAGTGAACACTCAGTGTTTAACGTACTTCTCATCTTATCTTGTTAAATTAACTCTATGCGAGAATATTGTGACGTCATTTAACCAAGTAATAATGTGCAGGACACAATCTGTTTTGTAAAGATTAGTCCAGCCTTGTCCATGTAACTTTATCCAGGTTTTCTCAGGTAACTTTATCCAACCTTTCCCAGGTAACTTTATATCAGACTTGTCCAGGTAACTTTACACCAGCATTGTCCAGGTAACTTTATACCAGCCTTGTCCAGGTAACTTTATCCAACCTTTCCCAGGTAACTTTATACCAGCCTTGTCCAGGTAACTTTATACCAGCCTTATCCAGGTAACTTTATCCGGGCTTTCCCAGGTAACTTTATACCAGCCTTGTCCAGGTAACTTTATCCAGGCTTTCCCAGGTAACTTTATACCAACCTTGTCCAGGTAACTTTATCTAGCCTTTCCCAGGTAACTTTATACCTACCTTTACCAGATAACTTTAAACCAGCCTTCGTATGTAATTTTATACCAGCCTTTCCCAGGTAAATTTATACCAACGGTTCCAGGAAACTTAACACCAACTGTTCCAAGTAATTCTGTACCACCCTTCCCCAGGTAACCTCATACCAACTGTTCCAGGCCAGTCTGTACCAGCCTTTCCCAGGTAACTTTATATCAGCCTTTTCCAGTTAACTTTATACCAACAATTCCAGTAAGTCTATACCAGCCTTTCCTATGTTACTTTATACCAACTGTTCCAGGTACCAGCTTTCTCAGATAATTCTATTCCAGTCTTGCATTAGGTTAACTCTATATAACTTTTTCCCAAGGTAACTATTTTTCCTTAAGTGTCCAAGAAATACAATAACCGTCTTTACCATGTAAACCTACCTATTGTTAAAGTATCACTCCATAATCACTTTTTCCATTTACATATGTTTATTTGTAAAGTGTCAAAGAAGCTCTTTAAGGAACGTTTATTTAACCTTTTTAGTATTTTCCATGCATTGTAAAAATTTATTTATAATTGGAAACTGTATTTGACAGGCCCACTTTGTTGTAACTCTAAAAGTAACTTCATTTGAACTCATAAAAGCAAAGAAAGCAAATTAAAAAGGAAACTAATGCATTCTGTGTTTTTTTTTCTGATGAGTCAGGGACATTAATATTTTGTAAACCAGCATTAGTTCAGTCTCTGAAGTTTTTAAAACGCAGACTGCGTTATAATAATGCAAACTCTTTGTCTGGTAATTAAGTGACAGCGAGGTCTCTGCTGACAAGCTCAAGCAAAGGCGCGCTTTGTTTTTTGCTTTGTTCTGAATTTACTAGGTCGAGGATTCCCGGATAGTTCGGACACCTGCTGCTCTTCTAGCACAGGAGACATTTTCAGATGAATAATGTTGGTACTACAAGCGCTAGAGAACTAACTTATACTTGAAGTAATCTATTAGGTAAAGATAAACTTGGGTCAGTTAAAGTATAACACTGGACTGCAAAGATAGAAAAGTTACAGTATACCATTTAGGCAAATTAAATTATATCATTTGACTGCAAAGATAAAATTAAGAAAGTTAAATATGCCTTTTGACTGTAAACAAATATATTAAAATTAATATATGCCATTTGACTCTAAAAGTAAACTTAGGTCAGTTAAAGTAGAGCACTTGACTGCAAAGATAAAATTAAGAAAGTTAAATATGCCTTTTGACTGTAAACAAATATATTTAAATTAAAATATGTCATTTGACTCTAAAGGTAAACTTAGGTACCTTAAAATGTGCAATATTTAAAGATAAACAACTATAAGCAGACTGAGTTTAAATTTAACACAGTGCTGTCATTCCCATGTTTATTTGATGGTATACTAGTAAATGGGTTTGTGTTTTCATTCGGATAATTTGGCTTCACCAGTGAATTTAATTCGAGTGCTGTCGTTCCTATGTCATTCCTATATATGTATACCTGTAAATGGGTTTGTATCCATTCAGATAATTTAGCTTCACCAGTGACTTAAATTCATTTAATTCGAGTGCTGTCTGACACAAGGAAGGGATAGCATTTCCAGAATGAGGTCGGTGGTGTCATGTTTTCCGCTTGTCTTGGATACTGAACTTCGTCTGGATTGTAAAATCTATTTTTGATATTCTTACACTTCTATTAAAGCGTTCACATCAAAGAGCGTGCAATTATCTCCACACACGTTCAAAGGTCATCCGACTCTCCTATTAAATTAGCTTGTAAGTTTGAATCTAATTATAGACTGGTCATGTGGTGGATCCAGTTACCAATCACTAAGGGCGCTTCCGATTGACAGATGTGAAACGCTGCCTACAGAAATAATCCTAACTAGACTGCGACTAGCGCGCTGTTTGGTCGAGTTACCTTCTTCGTTAGCTTTAAAACCGATCCCTGGACAATAGACCTACTACTTTGAGAAACTAGGCGTTTAAGGGTGATTTCCCACCTGAGAACGTATCGAACCAAGCTCACTTGAGGGACAGGATAGTGTCCTAACTTTCGTGAACTCGCTGTCCGTTCTTGCTTTATGCTTCTCCATGCTCTGACAAATAGAAGACAGAATGCAAGATTCGTGCATGACCAGATGACTTGCTTCTATTTTAAAACTGATTTCCAGCTTCCTTGTGTCAAGAATAGCTAAGAGGCTGCCTGACTATTTTTTTCACACTAACTTTAACTCACAGAGAACGTGACGCCTACGCCACACTAGTTAATGGCTATGATTATTAATTAATCAACCATAACTAATTACAAATGATGAGAATCTTAATTTATTTTATTAATAATTCTCCAGCAGACACCACTCGTCTCTCTCATTTGGTGGATAAGCGAGCACTGTAAACATTTTCTCTCTTCCCCAACATTAAAGACAAACATTTACCATCATTGTCAATATATACTATCGGGTAATTTCTTATCAAAGAACAGAAATGGAGTAATGAAATTATAGTGATAACAGCTTGTACATAATCTTGTCTAAGTGATTGCTGCAATAGGCTTTCACACGCTTTTCCTAACAAGTCACAAGTTCATTGTCACAAGTGTATTGTCAGTTCCTCGTGTTTCTCTTGCATGTTGTAGAAGACTGATGAGCTGCTATTCTCTCGAGGCTAGTCAAGCGCTACTTTGCCATATTCGTTCTCCTCAAGCAGAAATTTTGCAGCTTCCACTAAATTTCTTGTACCAGAAATTCCACAATGTAGTAGAGCATATTTTGCAGCATGGTTGAGTAGGATATAGAGAGCTCTTGTTGTGCACTGCATGGTTGAGTAAGATATAGAGAGGTCTTGTTTTGTGCATTGCATGATTACTTTAGATACAGCTCTTGTTGTGCACTGCATGGTTAAGTTATATAAGAGAGCACTTGTTGAGCACTGCATGGCTAAAGTAGATAGAGCTCTTGTTGTGCACTCATTGGTTAAGTTAGATAAGAGAGCTCTTGTTGTGCATTGCATGGTTAAAGTAGATAGAGTTCTTGTTGTGCACTGAGTGGTTAAGTTAGATAAGAGAGCTCTTGTTGTGCTCTTAGTGGTTAAGTTAGATAAGAGAGCTCTTGTTGTGCATTGCATGGTTAAAGTAGATAGAGTTCTTGTTGTGCACTGAGTGGTTAAGTTAGATAAGAGAGCTCTTGTTGTGCGCTGATTGGTTAAGTTAGATAAGAGAGCTCTTGTTGTGCTCTTAGTGGTTAAGTTAGATAAGAGAGCTCTAAGAAGAGGAGGTCACTTTCAAAAGGTACTGTCAGGCAAAGTTGAATTTGTAATAAAATGGATCCACTCTCCGACTTAGGCCCGTTTGCAGGATTGCCTATATTTTCAATGTAAATTCTACTGTCATTTGTTTGTCAAGACTTTTAACGCAAGTCTGCATAAAGCCATTTAGAGTGAGATAAGGAGGATTACTCATTTTTGGTACAACTTGACTTTTAAGAGTGTCCTCCTCTCTTGATGTGCACTGCATTGTTAAGTAAGACATAGAGAGCTCTTATTATGCACTGCTTGGTTAAGTTAGAAATACAGATCTTGCACATATCTTTGTCAACGTTAAGCTGAAATATGTCATAAGCATGGCTAAGCTAGAAATGTTAAACTTGATTTTTGTCATGTTAAACTGTATAGCAGAGCAATAGGTCTAAACACAAGTAGTGTTGTTTATGCTCCTGACGTGAGACTATATTTTGCTATCACGTACACATAAACTGTAGACCTACCAGCATGACCTCAAGAAGTGGGAAGTACGTTCTGGCAATTTTGGAGCAAGACCGCCCAGCTCTGCGACCTACATAGTTAGAAAATAAAAACAACTCTACTCGAGACAACACCAATTCAACTACCATGGACAATGCTACAATCTCTTTCCAAGTGCACATTATGAGTGCAAAGCGACTTTGTAGCAGACACGTTTGCTCAATGCAAGAATAGATCAGGTGACTGTAAAGAGAACATGTTTCTCAGCAATGAATACATTTTCCACTGGAACGCGCAGCACCACACGTACATTGCAACCAGGGCTCGGTTTCACGACAGCCAACTAGCGCGGTTTTCGACCTAACTTGGGTGGCAACTAGCTTAGTTTACTTCTAAGCGCTAGGTAGTGTTTCACGACTGCAACCTTGAGCGCGCGCGGCCTAAATTAGGTCGGAACTACTGGAGCAGCTCCTACCAGCTCTAACTTTCGCTAGCAGCGACCTAAGGTACAAACAAATAGGCGCCACGCGTGCATCAATTCTATCACAGACGTAGGCAAAGAAGAAATCGTCCGTCACGGGATCGTATATAGTTTAATATTCTCAGAAACATTTATGAATCACTATGAACATATATTTTATTTCTACCACCCATTTCTAAATATTTTATTTTAATGTAAATGTGTGTAGTTTTTATGCAATCATATGTGAAAGGAAAGGAGTAAATTAATTTTGCAATTCTGTTTCCACTAAATCCATGAATCTCAAGAATGATTTATATCTTTCCTTAATTTTATTTATCTGTATATTCATTATAATGCAACTTAAAACTCTCTAAAGCCACAGATAAAAACAAAAAAATGATTGTTTTATCATATAACTAGAAATTTTCATTCGTGGACTATTAAAGTATTAATAATAATATATCAATTTTAATTGGCATTAAGTTTATTTTAAACCAAATTATAATAGTGATAGTAATATTTGATCATATGTAATATTATAATAAAATGTACAGTTATTTCATAATTATACTTTTAGAGTTTTGAAAATAAAAGAAAAATATATATTCTATTTTATAATATTGTTATAATATAAAGGCTAAAAACGTGGCGGCATTTTAATTTTTTTTTTTTTAAATATATACAGTAAACTTTCAGTGTTACTCATCATCTGTCAAACTGACATATGTGTATCTAGCTGTAACATTACAACTAATGATTATTTTTTAATAAAAAAAAAAAGAATGGCCATATATTATGTAAACATTACATAGTAATAATGCATTAGTATAAATTAATATAATAAGAAGTAGAATTATGTGTAAATCTTCAAAAGGTGAAAAGTTTTGTTTTGGTTTTCTGAAAAATACAGTTTTTGTATTTTCAAAGTATTTACATTTATTTCATTGTTGTTACAAATATATTTAACTTTTACATTAACAATAACAGTGTATGTATACACTGCCTGATGGGAAAAATTCATATAGATGAATATAAAATGTGACTTAACACTGGCAACTGCTGGATAGAGAAATAAATTGCGACTTCAGTTAGTATTTACAAAAAGATCTAGGCATTTGAATATTAATATGATGGTGACTCATGTCATATTTAATACATATAGTCATTTAAATATTATCATGATGGTGACTCATGTTATATTTAACACATATAGAGTAATAGACATTTAAATATTTTCATGATGGTGACTCATGTCATATTTAACACATATAGACATTTAAATATTATTATGATAGTGACTCATGTCATATTTAACACATATAGAGTAATAGACATTTAAATATTATCATGATGGTGACTCATGTCATATTAAACACATAATTTTTATAGACATTTAAATATTATTATGATGGTGACTTATGCCTAAATGTGAATTGATTAAAATAATTATTAAGAAAAAAATAAATTATACAAACTTGAGTCTTTATTCTTTGTTTTCAGTTTGCATGTTTATTTACTGTTGCATTTATCACATACATTCAAAGGTATTTTTGAGATATGATAGTTATTGTTTTATGAACATGAGAACTAAAATAAATAAGTATTGAAACAGTTAATAAAAAAAAAATTAGAAAATATAATTTATGACTAAAACTGCAATTTGTATAATTTCTATACAAATGTTTATTTCATTTCTTGTACAAGTAATATTTATGTCAAATGACAGGTTATCCAATATTAAACAAATTATTATAGTTTATTCCTCAAACAACTGATTTAGTGTTTATAGTTTTGAGAATAGAATATAGCACTTTTATTTCTGATAATGTGAATAAAAATATACATGAGTTCTCCACCAGTCTTAGGGTATTTTCTTTTTAGCAAGATCACTTTTTGCTTCGCTTGTTAGTTTAGAACTTTAGAGTTTAGACCATTTACAGCGAAGTTCGTCTGCTAACCGATGAATGGTAAAAAATGCATTCACTGACATGAGCACAGCAGCCCACGCATTCTTTTTGTATTTGTTTGTGACTGAGCTCTTTAGTCATGATTGTAGGATGTTTTTTTCTGTATTCGTATGCCTCTATTAAAGCAACGATCTCTGAATGCGTGAAATTATCATTATGTGCACAACGATTTCCATGCTCGGCATCCATTGTTAAAATTGAATTGTGGGATAGATCTATTTATAAACAAGTCATGTGACGCTTCTAGTTGGCAACTACTTAGTGCGCTTCTAGTTGGCAGTCGTGAAACGCTACCAAGAAGTGACAACTAAGTAGTTTGGAACTAGCACGCTTTTCGGGAAAGCTCCGCTCTAAGTTGGGCGGCTGTCGTGAAACCGAGCCCAGATGTCTACTGACTGACTGTGGCACCTCTACGTCAGAGAAAAGAGTGTGACATGGACCTAGTAGATAATTTATTCTGCGCTGTCCCGATCCGAGAAACTGTCTTCATTAAAACTGTAGGCAGACAATATGCAGAGTATATGTGCAGAACATATGCAGATTTTATGCAGTATATATATATATATATATATATATATGATTTGGAGTTTGCAAACATACATTCACATGCCGGGTTGCTTATCCGACTCAAAATCATTAATCATGAAATTTATTCTATTAGGTCTAATACTGACAATAGACCAGGCAGACTAATCTATCCTTCAATCTCAATGTCAGACACTGTTCTTTGAGATCTTTATTCATCTAACATAGCGAAGACAAATTAGATGACATGCCTTGAGTTGGCAACGTTATCTTTCTCTTTGCTTAATTGTGACTTATATAACATCCACATATTTCTGGCTCAGAACCCCCAGCCAACTCTTCTCGGTCACAGTAACAAATTAACTGAAGTATGGTTTCAAGATAACAAGAACAAAGAAGATTTAATAATAATAAAAAGAGAACAATAGCATTCGATTTCTGAAATCACAGGTCAATCTGTCTATTTACTGTCCCAAAGTTAGTATTAATTTGTTCATTAGATTACTGTTCATCTGGTCGATTATAGTTTGTATAGTTTAGATGACTTAACTTATTGTTATCAACAGAAGTTAGCTCATCATTGCTGTTTACTCGTGCAGTGTCTCTCGCCCTTGTTGACGTCACGTCGATGACCTTCAGCTCATGACAGAAATACGATGTACATTTAGAATGAACACAAGGATTAACTCAGCAACAAATCATGATAATAAAAAGAAAGAAGGCCTGCTGCAATATACATTTGTCTTTCTCTGTAGCTGCTTTGTGATGACAGCAGTAGATGACTCTTAGAATTTTACGTCAATAAACGTTAGCCACACGTTAACTTATACTTTACAAAATTCTCGTTGTGCAGAAACATTTAAAAATGAGACAATAATATTTCCATTTCCAAATTTCCATCAATCTCAAAAGATGCAAGCATAATTAATGAATGGCATACATTAAATTCGCATTATTATCTCAATCTCCTATTACTTGCTGCAAATATTTTTACAATACACAGAGCACAGCATGTGCCTTTCTCCAATTCATCATCTACACATATGGCATTAATTATTACTAATGCTACATACCCTTCTATGAAAGGGATATGTGTTAGTTTCATACATTAATCATTAGTAAAATTATAGGAACAATCTACACAACATTCTAATCAATAATATATAACAAT
This sequence comes from Sinotaia quadrata, assembly GCA_028829895.1. Classification (NCBI taxonomy): domain Eukaryota; kingdom Metazoa; phylum Mollusca; class Gastropoda; order Architaenioglossa; family Viviparidae; genus Sinotaia; species Sinotaia quadrata. The sequence continues at coordinate 90,556,461 of CM054177.1, forward strand.
AATTACCTGATAAGTCAATATAGTTACCACTCTCAAAAACATGCAAAACCATCTAAGCAGATTCAACCCTTCTATATGGTGCTGGAAGGTGCTTGATGTATCAGCATTATGAATGACTCTGGGTCGAACTACAAGTTCTCTCACGTTTTTGAACGGAACGCAAATATCCATACAATTACTACATTTCCGCTGCCCATTAATGAACTTGACCTCAATCCTTTACTGTGTGCAGCGTATGTGGGTATGGCAGATTGCATAATCAGCCATGCAGAGGTGGACCGTAACTAGTAACTATCAATTACAAATTATTAATAGAAAAAAAGAGATAGTAGGAACACAAGAGCATAATTTGCCCCAAGGTTCGACCATCACATACACATTGTGCAAATGAGACTAGACAACACTCTAAAAGCAAACGTGCAAATGAGACTAGACAACACTCTAAAAGCAAACGTGCAAATCAGACTAGACGACACCCGTAAGAACATACAGCCTTAGAGAAAATCGAAACAACTCATATCTCTTCTGTATTCAGTTTCTAGCAATATATCTCTCTTGCATGGAACGTGGAAAATAAATTCATATTAGCTAGAAAGGAATGCACATACATATATTCGCTCTCACACAAACACACGCTTATAAAACTAAACTTAAAGAATATTTAATTATTTTCACTAGATGGGAAAATGCTAGAAAAAAATATGAAGTCAAACTGGCGAGAAAATCAGAAGTGCTTTAACAAGGTTTGTAACTTTTATATTATTTGCCAAAGTGACGTCAAAATAACGACATCTTTCATTTCCTAAAATGTTACATCTAAGCTCCTGGAAAGAATGCAGTCGGCAAAGTGAATATTATGTCGACAATTTGCCATGTGCATTGAGATGCAACATTACTGGCGGCCATATTTGGGACTGGTGATCATTACCGTCTCGCTTGGCTGGTCGTCACAGCAGTGATCAGCTGGAGGGCCCGCGAGTACGCGCTTGCCCATACTCAATGACTCCCTTGATAACAGCCATAAAGCGCTCCTTAGCTTGCACCCCAAATCGCCTTAGAATCCAGGATATGATCAAGATTTTCGCCAGCGATAAGGTGCAAGGCGTGGATTACAGCCCTTGTCTGCATGTCACAAGTTGTCGTTCCTGGCGGCTAAATCCAGCGTAGCACATTGTCCTAGCGATGCTTGTGTACTCCTCCATCTTGAAATTTTGCGACCAGACGCCGCCAGGAGCGGCGGTGAAAATTAAAACATAAAGTTTGCTTGTCAGTTTGTTGCTTGTCAAGCCAAGGATGCCCTCAGCCAGAAGTGCCGGCTAATGGCCTGGGATTCGTCTGCTGACTGAGAGCCGCCCATCACAAGCGGTAGAGATCCCATGCTAAGTCCGATGTGTGATTAATAACGTCCAGAGCAATGGAGGTGAATACCTGCAAAGAAGAACTATGTATTATTAAGAATTCTTGAACAGTTTTTGCTAGGAAACATATTTACATACCCAAACAGCCAGTCACATCATCAGGACCTCTAGAGGTCTGAAGATTAATTTCAAGACGGACTAGATTCTAAGTTTGAGGAGGTTTGAGGTCCTCTGTCAAGTAACGCCTGCACTACTCCTGCAAGCACATCAGTGTTGACAACCGTACCGCCGCCTCCTGCCAAATGAGCAGTCCTAGTCATTGTGTGTCCACGAAACTATTAACGATGGGGCTGCCAAAGGGCTTTTCTGAGAGGCTTCCTGGCCAGAAGTATATAGTATTTTTAACGCGCATCTTACATGTTGACCATTCATCCGGTAAAGAGAGTCTGATTATATTTTATAAATTATTTTTTTTTACAAAAATACTCTACACCCACAAGCTAAACGCAAACAGTTTTGCTTATAAGGTTTGTAATCATGTCAATGTTTGTAGTATTTACACTCAGGCCAAGGTTTGTAATAACACCAATAAGCAATGTTATTAATTACACCAATATATAATCTTTGTAATAACAACACCAATATGTAATCTTTGTAATAACACCAATATGTAATCTTTGTAATAACACCAACATGTAGTGTTTGTAATAACACCAATATGTAATGTTAGTAATTAAACTAAAAATTTATTGTTTTTAATTACACCAATGCAAACAATTAGTTTATGGACCTCACCGTCGCTTTCTAAATGTTTGGTCTGCAATGACTAACATTTGCAGTTTGGACCATTCTAATCGCTCGCACGATGCAAAAATATCTACCTTTAGGTTTTTCACTACTTCCAGTATTTTAAGACACTGAACTTAAGCCTGCATCAGACATCCGGCATTTATTCTGAAGTCGTACATCACTGGGCTCTTCACTTGTCCATCACGTGACTCGTCATAATATGGCATCGCACGTCACCCAGAACTCCTCAAGCAGGCTTCACGGCCGGTTAGCATCAGGCACTGATTAAAGAGCATTGGACTGGTGTCTCTACTTGTACCTTCTCGTCGTCTCCAACTGAGTGCGTCTAATAAACCAATTTGTCGACTTGTTCGCTACGGCAGTCTCCTCTTGAAAACATTTCTTTCTGCCCTTTATGTATGGTTTATAACATATGAAACCGAGTATTTCGATTCACAAGCCATACATTTAGCTTTTGAAGTCTGGTTTTGCCAACAAGTCGCGCCCATTAGAATTCGTTGCGTGTGCTAATTATGGGATATTTGAATTTTCTGCTTTCACAGCTGGCGGTGTTTGGTCCCATTTAACAATCTACGAGGGCATTGGTATGTGTGCGTGAGTATTCATTTGCGAGATTTGAGAATGTTTATGTATATATATGCTTGAATGTGTGTGTTCAATAGATAATTAGTGTTATGACTATATATATTTCAAACGTTGAAAGAAGAGAGAGAAAATAAACAACAAAACAAAATCATTAATGAGATATTAATGAGATGAAGGCCGCTGACGCACTGTACTTAAAAGTGAATACCTATGTCAAGTAAATTTTGATTTAATGTCACATACACTGTAGCTTTCACATAAATCGTCAATTAACATTAGACTATTTGACATTCACAATACATGCGCATGCTACGAGTATCATTGTTTACATAGAACAACTTTGAGAGTGGATACTACGTGTGACGCCGACACCACCTAGTTAATGGTTATTATTATTACTAATTCATCCATAACTAATTACATGTGACGCCGACACCACCTAGTTAATGGTTATTATTATTACTAATTCATCCATAACTAATTACATGTGACGCTGACACCACCTAGTTAATGGTTATTATTATTACTAATTCATCCTTAACTAATTACAAGTAATGAGAATCTTAATTTATGTTATTAATAATTCTCCAAAAGACACTACTCATCTCTCTCACTTGGCGGATACGTAGGTGCTGTAAACGTTTTCTTTCGTCCACAACATTAAAGACAAACATTTACGGTCAAACAATATTTCCATAGGTAAAAAACTTCTTACCAAATGAGAAGACAAATCCGTCTTTTAATCTATAATTAGCGAGCCCTCCTCCACCCACTTTATTTTCTAACATATGGTTTCAATATGTGAAAAGAGATCAATATATTTAACAATACATTTATACAAATCAACAATCAAATGTACATATACAATGGAAAAAGTACTTGACATTAATATTTTCATGAAACCACAAATCCTAAAACACAAGTCAAAAGATTAGTGTCAATACAAATTATGGGATAGTTCTTATCAGAGAACAGAAATGGAGATAATCGATAATAGTTTGTATGTAACTTTGTCTAGGCAAAGCTGCAAAGACCAAACTCAAGCCTCAATTTCCGTCATATTGGCTCTTGAATGGAATTCACAAGAATCAACTTACAGCAGCACGTTACTGATAAGTTCGATGACAATGCTGGATACACACCATTGTTATCCTGTAGAGTACAGTAATCACGGCAGTCTGAAACAGATACAAGGTTACAAAATACCAAAAGTATCAAAATGCATGCTTCTCTCTACAAAGGTCAAATTAATGGCAGCAGTAAGTTTTATGAACATTTCATTTCTAAACTCCTTTCTCTCTTACAAACATTCTCAATTTACAAATCCTGCAACAATATTCATTAGCTGATACACACGTAGCATAAGGAAATATACCATCAATCACAATTCACAAGTATAATGTACAACATAGTCAAATTAGTGAAGATAAAATAATGTTTCAATTACATGAATTCTCCATTTCAAATCATAGATCAAGCATATACGAAATATTTCTAAGTCCATTCTTTCTTATGGTAAGTTAATTGACTGATAAAGAAAGAATTGACTTATGGTAAGCTAACAAGTGCCTTTATGACCAGACTTGAGTTATGTCAAAATCAAAGTAATTAGAATATAGAACTTTCTTTGACAAAGTAACTCTCAGTCTATCTCCATTGGATGAAATTGATATGTAAAAGTGTGAAAATATTAGACAGAAAAACTACTCATCTGCTTTAGACTGGTTTGGATTGCAAGTATAGCATATTCTTTACCTGAGTTGTAATTTTCATTCTGGTACTTACAAAAATATTATCATTCACAGTACTCGAAGGTCATATCATGTTAACATTTAATAATTTATATAACAATTAAGTTTATAAATAGCTGGGGGCAAATTTACTCTCACAAATCCCCCCCCCTCCTTTTTGAGATATTAACCATCATGTTTACATTTCCTCTATTAGGAGTAAATTTCAAAACATTTCCAGAGAGCCGTCCACCGTAAAATGAAACAAATAACTATTTATAAGAAAAAAAATATGTCAATAAAGACATAATAATTATTTCAAAATGGTTTTAGACATAAGAGATTAATAATTCAATATACCTCAATAACCACTGGGCATTAATTATCAAACAACGTATTAATTTTTTCTATTTTAAGTTGGAATTATATCTCCGCACTTGAAGAGATTTAAGCACAATTTATCTCGGAAAATCACTCTAATTTCCTCTCATAAGTTAGAGGCATGACCCATTATGTCTTTTCACTTTAAGGAAATACAAATGCAAATCTTAGGCCAAAACTCATTATCATTATTTCTTTTCTTTTTACCATAGAAGAATACAAATATGTGATTGTAAATGTTTGTCTTTAATGTTGTGAAAGAGAGAAAATATTTACAGCGACTGCATATCCGCCACTTGAGAGAGATGAGTGATGTCGTCTGGAGAATTATTAATAACATAAATTAAGATTCTCATCACTTGTAATTAGTTATGGATGATTAAAATTATTAATAATAATAACAACCATTAACTAGTTGGTATCAGCATCACAGAAACAAATACAAAAAAGCATCAAAAGGCATGCTACTCTCTGCAGAAGTCAAATTAAGGGCAGCGCTAATTTTCATGCATATTTCATTCTCTCTTACTCACATTCCTACAACAATATTCATTAGCCTTATACATACACAGCATAAGAAATATAGCATCAATCAAAATTCACAAATATAATATATAACATAGTCAAAGTAGTGAAGATAAAAATAATGGTTCAATTACATAAGTATTCTCCATTTCAAATCATAAACCAAGCATGTACGAAATATTTCTAAGTCCATTCTTTCTTTATAAGTCAGTTAACTTTCCATAAGATAACGATCACCTTTATTACCGGACTTGAGTTACGACAAAACCAAAGTGATTAGAATATAGAACTTTCTTCAACAAGATAACTTATGGTTTTTCCCCATTGGATGAAGTTGTTATGAATAATTGTGAGACTATTAGTCAGAAAAACTACTCACCCTCTTAGAACTGGTTTAGATTGCATCAGCAAGTTCTAGCATATTCTTTATTTGAGTTATACTGATACTTAACAAAAATATCGTCATGCACAGTACCCGAAGGTCATGTCACGTTGACATTTAACAAATTATATAACAAGTAAATGTATAAATTTATCTATCTATCTATCTATCTATCTATCTATCTATCTATCTATCTATCTATCTATCTATCTATCTATCTATCTATCTATCTATCTATCTATCTATCTATCTATCTATCTATCTATCTATCTATCTATCTATCTATCCCTTAGTCTTGTCGACCGTTTGGGCACACTCATGATCTGACAACCATTTCCTCCATTCCATTTTGTTCTCTGCTAATCTTACCATTTTGCTCAGATTAGAAATAGGGGTAGGCAAATTTACTCCACCACTCATAGTAAGAAAGAAAATATCCCAGTCCAGACGGAAATAATGGTCTACCTTTGCTGTATTAGTAGTACTACTGCCGTAGGTACATTCTGCTGTGTAAAGAACATAAATTTTCAGTGGAATATTTTCTGTATCCAATAAACATATTCTGGTTTGAAATATTAATAATAAGTATCACACACTCGATCAGGTTATATGTATAAAAAAGATGGAAAGCTATAGTGACAGATCAACAGATGGAAAGAGAAAAGAGAGATTAACAGATGGCAAGAGAAACTCAGAGATTGACAGATGGAACGAGAAAGTGAGAAAGACGGAAAGCAAAAGAAAAAAACAAACAAACAAAAAAATCCGCATGCAGCTCAATGGTAGGGCCAGAGCGCATGAGAGCTGAAAGAGAGAGAGAGATTTGGGGATGGGGCAAAGGAGAAGGAGGGAGGAACATAGATAAGGAATGTTTCCGCCTTAACAAAATAACTTTGAAACGCAAATGTTTGTTGGAATGATCAATAGTTGCGCACAGTATTAACGCGAGAAACATGAAAGCACTTAAGATGCAGTTATCTGTTAAACTGCTTTGGACAATTCCTATTGTGAGAAAAAAGTTTAATAGAGGAGATAAGAAGCCGCGCCCTGGAAAGGCCCATATCTTTATCGCTTTCTGCTTCGCTTTTATGTCGCATGTCAAGCAATGAGGAATGTTCCATGTGACGTTTATTTTTGTGGGCACGTGTATGTTTGCTTCCTGCTGGTCTCGTGTTGATTTGTCTAAAATAACTTTCTATGGGGTTAACTTTCCTTAACTACACATTCGTTTAATTTTTGCTTGAAATTCTTTTGAATAAGTGTTGACATACATAATGTACTTTTTGTTGTTGGATTTCTAGGCTGTTATTGATGTAAGTGCGCACCAAGACTTATGCCACTCTAGTTTTTCTACTTCATGTGCGTTTATGTGTATGTGTTTAGGCGATTATGTTTGTTGTTGTTGTTGTTGTTGTTGTTGTTGTTGTTGTTGTGTGTGTGTGTCTGTCTGTCATTGCATGTGTGTTACTTTCCAACTTTTCATGAGAGTACTTTCTTTCTTTCGTTCGTTCTTGATTGATTGAACATTCAATCCTTCTCTTTCTCTAAGTTGGCAGCTTTGAGAATATTTCCTTCTCTCTCTCTTCACTTATCTCCCCTTCTCTATCCACTTTGGACAAAGATTGCCATGGATCACATTTATCAGTATTTTAAAGTCAGTAGACCTCCTCATGCAGTCATTAAACCTTAATCTAAATCACCTTGCAGGAATAGGTGAGACAAGCTAAAAGTTAAAAAAACGCTTATATATAGATAGTCTTTCGAACATCCATCACCACCGTTATCATTTGCAAAAATATCCCCATCGCTGATTTATTTTTTTATAAAAAACAACACTAGTTCAGAAAATCTATGTGCATGTGTACTCTTAATAAAGGCTAATATAGGAACTGAATCTGCTTAATGCTCAGAATGACTAGTACAGTAAGACAATTTCAACAGCTTATCGTCAATTCACTCCCATGTTTGTTTTCTAGATATCTAGTTTCTTGCCATGTTTGACTTCAAATACAACTAGCCCAGTATGTTCTCTCCCTTCATGGCTTCATAATTAATTAGGAAAGCCTTCTTCACTGTTTGACTTCAAATACAACTTGCCCAGTATATTTTCTCCCTGCATGGCTTCAGTAGAGATAGTTAAATAGTTAAGAAAGTTCTCTCCATTCTTTGGCTTCTAGTCCAATAATTCATCTCTCTTGTTTGGATTTACAGCAAGTAATCCAGTGGTTATTTTCTTTCTTTGGTTTCAGTAATAATCCCCCCCCCCAAAAAAAAAAAAAATATATATAAAAAAAAAAAAAAAAAATCATAATTGGTTATCATATTCTAACCACCACCTCCTGTATATTTAAATGATATAACAAATAAAAAACGAAACTGTTTGCATTAAAAAATCTATCAACACTTAGTGCATACTCCCAAAATACCGCAGAAGCCAAAATTGAAACTCACGTTTGACCTCGATGTCATCGTACTCCAGCCTACGTGATGCACGAGCTGTCAACCCCAGGTTGATGACACTAATGGTGAAGCTGTACCGAGTGGGCGAGTGTAATTAACTTTTGGATTAGGAGGAGTATAACCTTTTCTTATTTCCATACATTATCAGTAAGCTGATAACTGTGGATTTAAGAATGAAATCCCTTCCAGCTTTCCTGGTACCATTTTAAACCAAATACACACCAAGTTCGGGCAGACATTTTTCACCAATTCCCATTTGGAAAGTGGTCTCCCATGGCTAATTAAAAAAGTAAAATATAGATCCTAAAGGATTAACTTTGCAGCATGAAGATGACAATATGCGACAATTGTACTAACGACTACAGTTACATCCCAAGCATATACTCAAAGGAATTGATCCATAGGCCCCACCAGTACCAAAGTGTACCTGTTGCCATTGTTAAAGCTGTATTCACATCTAGTACCAAAGTGTACCTGCTGCCATTGTTAAAGCTGTATTCACATCCAGTACCAAAGTGTACCTGCTGCCATTGTTAAAGCTGTATTCACATCCAGTACCAAAGTGTACCTGCTGCCATTGTTAAAGCTGTATTCTCATCTAGTACCAAAGTGTACCTGCTGCCATTGTTAAAGTTGTATTCACATCCAGCCTGTAAATGCAGACTGAAGAAGAGGCCTGACATCTACTTCAACTGTAATACGTCACCAACCTTGCTGCTGTCATTGAAATAATTAACATTCACTTTAGTACGGACATTTTCCAAATTACCTGCCAGGTCATTTCGATGATTAATAGAAAAGTAGCACTCTGTTACCTTAATTACAGTACCAATCATTATCACACTTTTTGCTATTACCTTAATTACAGTACCAATTATTATCACACTTTTTGCTATTACCTTAATTACAGTACCAATCATTATCATACTTTTTGCTATTACCTTAATTACACTACCAATCATTATCACACTTTTTGCTATTACCTTAATTACAGTACCAATCATTATCACACTTTTTGCTATTACCTTAATTACAGTACCAATTATTATCACACTTTTTGCTATTACCTTAATTACAGTACCAATCATTATCATACTTTTTGCTATTACCTTAATTACACTACCAATCATTATCACACTTTTTGCTATTACCTTAATTACAGTACCAATCATTATCATAATTTTTGCTAAAGTTTATTCATTAGTAAATAGTTTGTCACTAGAACCACAGAGTGGCTTATTTTATTCACATCTTCTATTTTCTAAATAATCAGAATTGTTGGGTGTCTGGTTGCTAGAGCTGTTACACTATTGTCTATTATGTCTATCCATTACATCATCCCTAGTTACTCTGCAGTCCTATTTGGAATAGACTCTGCCTGCAATTTTAATTAATTTAGAGAGGGGAGGTGTATTCACACAAACTACCATTTATCGTGATCATCCACTCCACCTGACGTTACATTTGTTTGAACTTTAACACCTCTAGAGTGAAAAGTTTCTTCCCTTGTTTGTTGTAATACAAGTCTTGTAAGTTCTGTCCATAGGTGAGATGGAGTATTATTGAAGTTCCATCTCTATTTTGCGTCCTTAAAGTCAAAATATAAATTGTCAGACTGCAATCTTACTTCCTTTTATATTATCGAGAGAGATAACCTCGTGCTTTCATTTGATGTAATAAATCCACTAACTACTCATCTTGCATTGTTTTAATGTAGTAAATCCACTAACTACTCATCTTGCATTGTTTTAATGTAGTAAATCCATTAACTGATCTTTGTTTCATTTAAAGAAAAATATCAAATGATTACTCTTCTTGATTTCTTTTCATTATTTGAACAAACACTCCATCAGTTTCGTTCCCTTTATGCATCTTGATTAATCTCCCTTGGTTAGGTTATTATGATGAGTTTTATTATTTTACTTAATAAATATTTATTATATTGTAAGGTTAAACCGTTTTTATTTCATTGTCGTTTTCATTTACTGTTTGAAGGCGTAAAATGTCATAAATTAAATTTTGGGGAAATATTCATTTTCATTTTTTTTAATGCAGTAGTCAATATTTTGGACAGTTTAAAGTTTCTTGTCTTGAAGTTTTGTTTACGAATATAGTTTCGAAGTGATTGTATTAAGGATTTTTGAAAAGAGCAACATTTCTTTGAATATTATTCCATGTTGCCCTTTCAAGACACCTTTTACTGCTTCATCATTGTCTAGCATTCGAGGTTTCACCAGAAAAAATAGCTTTTGATTTTGATTTGCTAATTCCCTCCCCCCACTCTCGTTGTTATGTTTTTAATTTATTTTATTTTATTTTTAGAGATTAATTACACATGTGTGCACCTGAGAGATTCATACATGTGTTTTAATTATAATGTTTTATTTGTTGTGGAACGTCATCACAATGAATTATAGTATATATTCAAGACTAGTATATATTCATTTAATGTGTGGTGGTGACTCAGAAGTAACTTAATTTAATTTTTAAAATTATGTTTGTTGAAAATGTAATGCAGAATCGTGTGTTACGGACAAGTCCGAAATCATGGTCAAGACGCTGGACATTAATTGAGAAATATAGTAATTATTGCGACACAATAGTGATGACCTGGATGTCTTTAAGTGAAATACGATCATTAGGTTTAAATATAAGTATGGGATAGTATTCTATTCACTATTCCTCTTTCTCTGTTTACCACCACTATCATTTTCCTCAACAGCAAGGATTTGTGCGACAGGGGCAGATAACCTCATATCGCAAGCGACTTTATAGAACTTCCGAAGAGACCCGAAAATGAAGACCTCAACATGAAGGAAGATATCAAAGATATGGGACCCGTTTCCGTGTCAAGGAGTGCAACTGGGCAACGTCCACAGCCCTTTCGTGAGAATATTATCACCAGACCTCACGGAACACTGATCGCGTGTGGTCATTGCCAGCAAATGTTCGGCCGTGCTGCGAGTGATGGGCCAGTAATGAGCGCCAACAAATGATGCGTGGCTGACCTGGGCGGGCCGTGTCTAATCAAGCGTAGAGAGCAGACCAGACCTTGACAGGGGGGTGACAAGACAGAGCAAATTGGCCGTACTCAAAATGGCTTCGTTGACACAATGGAAGACTGCTAGTCCCCGGCATCCATATGCATGCTTCAACTTATAATTGATAGGACATTTCCTGATTCGCTCCTGCTAGAGAAAAGAGAACCAAAAACAAAGGCGGAGAGTTAAAGAGCAAAAACTTAAATTGTTAAAGGTCACTGGCAATCCTACAAAGAGTAGCATGATATAAAGGTGTGCATTTATGCTATGCAGAGCACAAAGATGTATAGAGCTTTCAGATTCGAAAGTTTTCCGCCGTTTTCATTAACACTGGAAGAATCTCTTGATGTGTTCCAAGCAAGCTATTCGCCAGCGTCATCTAACATCACGATTGGTGTGTTCGGGGAGTAGAACCGGTTCTAAATTGCTAATATATCCCTAATTGAGTCATATATGTTTTCATAGTACATTTACTAATCTACAATGAAATTAATATATCCCTAATTGAGTCATATATGTTTTCATAGTACATTTACTAATCTACAAAATTAATATATCCCTAATTGAGTCATATATGTTTCCATAGTACATTTATCAATCTACGGTAAAAAGCTAATATATCCCTAATTGAGTCATATATGTTTTCATAGTAAATTTACCAATCTACAATTAAAAAATGTTATTATATACCTAACTGAATCATTCGTTTTCATAGTACATTTATCAGCTGACAGTAAATATATTCGCGCATATATACACACGCGTGCGCGCACATGCACTTTAAAATCTAACCTGTGGTTTATATCAGACTGGCTACAAGTGCGGTCTAAACATGTCTGTGCTGTAAATCGAATTTGGGTCGAATATGTTTAAGAAAGAGCATAAATAAATACATTCAAAATTATTATTTCTGACTTTGAAAATATTAACACACACATACATACAAATAATTTGGAGATTACAAAATATTAACAAAAATGTCAACAATTGCTAATTTAAAATATATTGTCACGAAAGTTTAAAAATAAACTGTTATTGTAAAGTCAGTGAATGACAAAGTTAGAACAAATTGACATGAGTGGAATTAAATTATAATTTTAGGAAACATTTTCGCAACAAGTAAATAATGTTTGCATTGTCTTAACAAGTAAATAACGTTAACATTGTCTCAACAAGTAAATAAATGTTTTTATTGTCTCATAAAGTAAATAATGTTTACATTGTATCAACAAGTAAATAATGTTAGTTTTTGTTTATTGATACTAAAATCAGTCAATTATTATGTTAGAGAAAATTAATATAAAAGCAGTAAATTATAACCTTAGAATACACGAAAACAAAAATCAATACATTTTAATGCTTGAAAATATTAATACATGTCAATAAATTATGATATTAGCAAATACATAAACAAAGAATGTTAAAAAATATAAGAATAAACTTTTAATATGAAGTCAGTAACCTTAGGTTAATATTAATATAATATTAATACAGATGTCAATAAATTATGATATTAGCAAATACATAAACAAAGACTGTCAAAAAATATAATAATAAACTTTTAATATGAAGTCAGTAACCTTAGGTTAAGCCATAACAACACAGAAATACACAAATTGTAGTGTTAGAAAATATTAACACAAATGTCAATAAATTATTGTCATAAATTTTAATATTAAAAATATTAACACAGAATATTATGCTTGTCACGTTGCTTTTCGTCATTTACCATGAATAAAATATGTTCAGTTTAAATTTTAAAGAAATATGTAATCTATATTACACTGAGTGACTGCATAAGGAATACGTACAGATCTGTACGAGTTCATTTGTCTCTGAATATGTAATATTTTCTTTATATGTTCCTCCAAAATACTCTCTCTTTCTCTCACACACGCACGCACGCACGCACACACGCACGCACGCACGCACGCACACTCTATAATTTGTTGTAGTATTTGTTGTAAAACAAACTTCGCATTTTAACGACGTTTACATCACTTTCTCTAATATAATTCTCGTGTGTCTATTTTATTTATTACTTTTCTCACTTAGCTCATTTCTTCTTTATATTTTTCTTACCTTTCGTACTTTTCTCACTAAGCTCATGTCTTCTTTATATTTTTCTTACCTTTCGTACTTTTCTCACTAAGCTCATGTCTTCTTTGTCGTAACAATAATAATATATTTAATTCATGGCCTTGGATCTATTTGAATATCAGTGCATGTCGACATTTGAGTATAAACCCTAAGTCAAAGGTCGGTTGTTAAAAGAGGTCTGAAAGATGATTATCGTTAAACTACCACTGATTGGCAAAATAGGAACGAGTGTTCGCCTTAAAAACCTAAAACTCTAAACAATAATGCAAACAAACTTTCCGAATAGAATGCTTTCTTTTCATGAAATGTTTTACACACTCAAATTATTACTTTCAAAATTATTTCCTTTCTAAATGAAAATATGCTTTTCTCAACCCAAATTTACACAAAATGTAATCGATGAGGTATTGGCTATAACAAGCGTGTACTAAAATAAAGAAAAAAGATTCAAGAATATTTAAGAAGGGCACCACGTAAACTTGGTGGACTGAGATATCTAGCCATTTGGCTTCCTTGGTACTGTCTGCAAGTGCTGAGCGCATGTGTTTGATTAGCGCTGCAGCTGCAGTGCGGAGTGACACAACGAATAAAACGGCCACAATTCCCAAGTCACTTCCGGCCTCGAGGCTGTGTATTATTACGCCACGTCGCAAACGAGGCTCTGTTACAGGAACTTTGATGGCGCTCATGTCAATTAGAGGGGAGTTAAGTCTGCATTATTCGGAACGAATGCAACTCGACGCTTACTTCTCAATAGCCCTCTCTCAGGGCCACATTTGCAATCCGGTTCATGGCGCAAAGGTCAAAGACGTGCGGAAGGGGGTGGGTGGTGAGAGAAAGACTAATGTGAGTCAAGACTGGTGGTAGGAAAACAAATTACAAAAAGAATTCTAATAACAACATCTCAAAAACACATTTTCCTCAATGGTTTTTCTTCTACACATTAATCTTTAAAATAAAAGCAACACCATCCCTTAAAAAAATAATCAACAATAACAAAAACCAAACGAAAACAAAACAAAACAAAAAAAAAGCAAACACGAAATGAAGGTTCAGCAGGAAGGCACAACAGCTAGAGTTTAGTGATTCGAACTCAAATGAACCCAGTTTCTCTCATGACATTTTAACGTCACTTCGTGATGGGATCCTAAGCACTTCCCTCCACCCCCACCCCGCACGTGCAGCTCAGTGAGATTTTGATAACGGTGAAGCCGTTAAGATTTTTTCCCTTCCAGTACGGCCCTTAATCTCTCACCTCTTTGGTCACGTGAGCCAGCAAGATACTCGGATACCTGTCGACTCCAAGCAGGCCGAATCCTGACAGTGCATTGAGGATACTTTCGAGCTATTTTAACAGTTTGCGAATGTTAGACAAATTTTGGACATTTTCCGCCACTTGCCGTTCAGGGTACTGACGGTTGGAAGTGGGCTGGGGGGACCTAAAGATCTAGCAGTGTTAATGGGGAGCTAAATCCACTAACGAGGGATCTTGCTGACACTTACATATTCTCACTGAGACACTGTGGAGCCTCATCTTCAGCTTGTAGGCCTTTAAAGTTTGACACACCTGTTTTTAACTTCAGCTTGTGTGATAGTGTCCGAATAAAATATTTATTGAGGCTTTCGGTCGTCTATGATTCATTTATTAATATATTTCTTAAGTGTAATCAGTTTATAGTTACTTCTTTGACATCAACAGTGCTTAAAATTTAAACAAAATAAATTTAAGATATTCCAGACAAAATCCATGACAAAAGTCGACGCAGAAAAGCTTTCAGCAGGAAATTATTGACACTCCATTTTGCACCTTCTGGTCTTTCTTATTTTGGTGTTTTGACAGATTCATAGTTTTCAATTGACTGACTAGAGCTGTTTACGATTTATTGGCTTATCCTTTTCAGTTTACTCAATACACTTCTGCTATATTTATTGTTTACAGCTTCTGTTCATTTACTGCCCCACTCTCGCACGTTTACTGACTCGAGCTCTTTTCCATTTATTGTTTAGACCTTTTGTCCGAGCTTGGCCACTGACTGACGAAAATTCTTGTCCGTTTCCCGACTAAGGTCTTGTCTCTTACTTACTCACCCTTTTTGCTGATTAGAGCTTCATGCAACAGAATGACTTCGTTATTTGTTATTAACAATCTCGCTCCTTTTCGTTCGTAAGATTTGTGTATGAAGACATTTACGGTTCATGGTGCTGGAAATGTTTTAATGTTTTAAGCTAATGTTATGGCGATAACGCCTCGTATCAATTAATTTATCCCTCCTTTTCTAAGACAAAAATAGAATTTGATTTTTTTTTATATTAAGAACTCACTTCAGATGCTTAGTGGAAGTACAAATGCCACATACATAACTTACTTCTTCCTTCTTTGATAAATTAGTTTCTTTTCCAATCGAATTTGCAATAAAAAGTATTCTTATTTTACAGGCATTGTTATTTTTCATCGACAACACTTTGTGACATTTTACAAAGAAATATACCTGTAAAATACATGGCACATAATTCGTGACAGCATGCGGTTACTGTCTATTGTTTTAGACCTGCATTGATGACATTTTATTAATACCCACACAGTTTAAATATTTTTCTTTGTCTTTTCCTATTTCTAAATAATTATTTATACTACTCTTCATGTCTTGAATTTATTCTGCATTCTCTTGGAATATAAATTGTACAGCTTAATTTCGTTTTGCTGTTAGTGTGTATCGATATCCAAGGCCTAGAGGTCCTGACGAAAAGTTAGTGTATAGTTAAACTTTACCATCGATACCAAAAGGCCCAGCTGAAGAGTCAATATATAGCTCAACTCTTACCATCGATACCAAAAGGCCGAGCTGAAGAGTCAATATATATATATATATATCAACTCTTACCATCGATACCAAAAGGCCGAGCTGAAGAGTCAATATATATATATCTCAACTCTTACCATCGATACCAAAAGGCCGAGCTGAAGAGTCAATATATATATCTCAACTCTTACCATCGATACCAAAAGGCCGAGCTGAAGAGTCAATATATATATCTCAACTCTTACCATCGATACCAAAAGGCCGAGCTGAAGAGTCAATATATAGCTCAACTCTTACCATCGATACCAAAAGGCCGAGCTGAAGAGTCAATATATAGCTCAACTCTTACCATCGATACCAAAAGGCCGAGCTGAAGAGTCAATATATAGCTCAACTCTTACCATCGATACCAAAAGGCCGAGCTGAAGAGTCAATATATATCTCAACTCTTACCATCGATACGCAAGGCCTTGACGAAGAGTTACGCTCAAACATTCCTCATTCTGTTCCTTGCTTATCGGGCGATGTCTAATGTAGGTGTGGGACCAGAAACAGTCTCTTTCCAGAGAAATACGTCATTAGCACGCTATCGCAGAATCGGAGGAGGGATGATAAATTTCTGCAACCAGATTACGAAGCAAGGCGCTCGTCCTAGCCTCCTGTTCCGTGTTGGCGGGAAATGGGTTAAACTTTAGTACATTGTAAAGCAATTGTCGGCAGCCTCCTTGGCATTACAGTTCGCTAGAAGTGAAATGCAGCTCGCAGCTCGTGTCAAACGAAATAAGACGGATGGAGGCCATCCTGTGTTCGAATCAGTAGGGTGGTGTCCCTTGGTATTGGTTGCCAGGGGTAACAGATGAAGCAAAATTGAAGATTTACTGGATCTGTAGCGTTGGGTCGCATATTCATTTATTATTTTTCTTTAAAACTTTGTTTTTGTTTCTTGTATTTAGTATTTACTTTGAGATTGTTTTAAAAAATAATCGTATCTATCTATCCTTACACCTTTATTTCATTCGATCCCCATTATCATTAACTATATCTTTTCACGTTAAAACATTTTTTGTAGATATTCCCATTACCTTGTTAGATCACGTGCTGGTGACAAGGTTGTTAAAGACATCAGTCAGGAGACAATTGAGACAATCATTTCTAGCCTTATTATTTGTAACGAGTAGAGAATAATGTATAACATTACAATTATGCGAAGAAAGAAAGAAGAAACGAAAGCAATGAAGAGAACAGTAAACAATAAAGGAATGAAGAAGAGAAAGATAAATTACAGCTATATATAATCTAGGGCAAACTGTTGAGGTGTTCAGCGGGGACTGTTGTACCACTTAGAGTATCGTTGGCAACATATCTCGTCTGATCACTCTCCTTCATCTGGTCAGTCTCCATCATCTGGTTTCTTTCCACCATCTGGTCACTCTCAATACCTGGTCATGCTTTTTGCGAATTTCGTCTTCAGCTGTATGTTTGTGTTATTAAAGAAGCAGTAGCGAATTCAATGTTCTTTAACAATAACAAGAGTGAGTGGCCTTGATTCTTGTGTGCACAAACCAAGGATAGCAATCACCTAAGCACTCTCGTTATTAACTAGTACCCACATCTTAGTATAGATATAAAATATTATCAATACATTTTTCGTTATTAATAAGCAAACAATGCACATATAAATGCATGTGTCAAACCTTAATGATGATAAATAAACTTGAGCCTGTAACTACGACAGTCCTGAGCGCCCGTTTGACCCAGAGTGTTACTCAACTTTCCCAATTAAAGAACACTTTTGACTCAGTGAGTGTAACTCGACTTTCCCAATAAAATAACACTTTTGACTCAGTGACTGTACATTGCAAATAAAATAACACTTTTGACTCAGTGAGTATAACTCGATTTTCCCAATAAAATAACACTTTTGACTCGAGTGTAACTCGACTTTCCCAATAAAATAACACTTTTGACTCGAGTGTAACTCGACTTTCCCAATAAAATAACACTTTTGACTCAGTGAGTGTTACTCAACTTTCCCAATTAAAGAACACTTTTGACTCAGTGAGTGTTACTCGACTTTCCCAATTAAAGAACACTTTTGACTCAGTGGCTGTACATTGCAAATAAAATAACACTTTTGACTCAGTGAGTGTTAATCGACTTTCCCAATAAAAGAACACTTTTGACTCAGTGAGGCTAATCGACATTATCAAGAAAATAAACTTTTAACTTAGCGAGTGTTTTCCAAAGAAAATAGTACTTATTGATGATGTGGAAGGGCACACTACTTTAGTGACACAATGGCAGTTTGCATGCGGTTAGATTCTTCTGTCAGTGTACTATAACTTCCCCCCTTTCTCTTCCAGGAAAGGGATAAAAATGCCATGTTACTCCAAAGATAGTCAAGTTTGACGTAGCTGGAGGACTGTTATAGCGTGGGGCGTGGCCTTTATTCATGAGGAATTAGGTTGTCAGAAGACCAAGTTTACAGCCTTTCCTTTCTCTTTCAAACTGAGTTGGATTACATTGGCTACTGCTTACAGTATAGCACAACTATCCCTACTCTTTCTTTCTTCAGCTGGATTAGGTTCTGTTTAGAGTATAGCACCACTATCCCTACTCTTTCTTTCTTCAGCTGGATTAGGTTCTGTTTAGAGTATAGCACCACTATCCCTACTCTTTCTTTCAATTTGAACTATGCAGTATAGTACCACTATCCCTACTCTTTCTTTCAATTTGAACTATACAGTATAGCACCACTATCCCACTAATCAACTTCAGCTGGATTCTGTTCTGTTTAGAGTATAGCACCACTATCCCTACTCTTTCTTTCAACTTCAGTGGACAGCTTAAAATTAAATATCATTATATACTTTAATTAAAATTTTCTTCTTTTTAATTCAGGAACGTCAGTGCCAACGTCTGCAAAATGTATACGGTGCCATTAAATATGGAATATAGCTAGCATGTATACTCCAAGGGTAAACAATTGAAATATCCACATATATATAATTAGGAAAGCATATACTTCTATATGCTTATTTTAATTATTATATGGCTTTCCTAGTGATCTGATCGAGACTTCACCTGGAAACATGAACTAGCGGGTACATTAATCAAGAAGCTTTTTTTTTTAATTCGACAAAACCATGGGATCTTTAGTGTACGGGAAGTGAGGCACACGGGACTCGATTTATCGTTCATTCTGACGGACCGGAAACTGAACACACAACCCTGCGCTAAAGAACCGTTAAGAATCGTCCCAAAAATTATTCACGCTGAGCCCATTTCCCACCGTCTGCGACCACTTCCCCCTCTCCCGTGTGCCATGTATGTTAATCTATAATACGTAACTCATAGCTTTATACACAAATTGTAATTGATATGTCAGTCTGTAGTACGTAATTTATAACATAGACAATGTGAAACGGGTATATCAGTCTACAATGAATAGTTCGTAATTTTAATTACAAAGATATTATTAATTGTTGTTCATTGTAATAATCTATACTGCATACTTCACAAAAATAGATACAATCTAACACTTAAGCCAATCTATAATATAAAATTTTATATCTTAAACATTGAGTGAAAAGAAAAATTAACGTTTAATATGTCCAGTGAAATCATCATTTTAACATGACATTATATAGTTGGCTGAAAATAAGTATTAATGTGTAATGTGTCCAGTGAGATCAGCATTTTATCATGACGTTATATAGTTGGGTGAAAATAAGTATTAATGTGTAATGTGTCCAGTGAGATCATCAGTTTGTCATGAAATTATGTAGTTGAGTGAAAAGAATTAGCGTGTAATATGTCAAATCAGATCATCATTTTACATTTGACATTGTGTAGATGGATGAAAATAAGTATTAATGTGTAATGTGTCCAGTTAGATCAGCATTTTATCATGACGTTATATAGATGGATGAAAATAAGTATTAACGTGTAATGTGTCCAGTGAGATCATTTTAACATGATATTGTGTAGTTGGGTGAAAATAAGAATTAATGTGTGACAGAATAAATTTGCCCCTCCATAATTGAAATTTAAATTGTTATATAAATTGCTAAATTGTCAGAGTAACATGACCCTAGGCACTCCTTATGGGGTTAGTTTTGAAAGTGTCTGAGCTGAAGTAAACAGCTCCAGGCAAGAACATTCTAAATTGCTGCCGTAATGCAAACTGAGTGAGTAGTTTTCTATTATCCAATGATCATGATTTACAAGAACTAGACTAGCGATTGGGCTGAGTTTAAGGATTTCTGTTGCTGTAGAAAATTCTGCTCTCTAATCACTTTTGAATTTTTCCGGCTTTGTAAGGCAGTCATTAGCTTGATGGTGAGTTAAAACTGACTGATTGAGAGAGAATGGATTTAGGAATATTTCATGCATTATCGCTATTGATATATTATATTTGTGTTTATGTAGACTGACATCGAAGATATTAATTTAATTGCTCACAGGCAACTGACTTAAATAAAAATTAGTCTAAATATTTATGTATAACTGACAACTCTAGTATAACCAAAAATTCTTTATAATATTAAACATTCCTGTACAAACGATCTAGTGAATTTTAAGGCATAAACTAATACTCACCTATAAACGACCTTAGGGAACGTTTTACTGAATTCTCATGTAGACCAACATTTAAGCGATGTCAAAGGTAGTACGTTAGAGAAATAATTACAGGTACAAGTACCGCGACAGTACACATTAAATATTCACATAAAATTGGCCTGTCAGTAGGGGACCAGGTTAAAAAGTCTTGTGTTATAATGTGACTGTTAATAATGAGTTGAATATTTTAAGGCCTTTAAAATCATTATAATTAATATTTCTGCAAGAGAGTTTATATATATTTAAAAGGTTAAAATAAACAACCCAACAACACATACATGGATGTTTCCTAATACAAAACATAAGAAACTAAAAAAGTAAATCTGTTTATAAAAACAAATAATTCAACTCGCTAATATCCTAGGAAAACGTATACAGAAGGATCAATCAAAAAAATAAAATAAAAGGAAAGAAAAGCAACCCGCACATACACACAAATTAAAGAAAAGGAAAAGAAAAAAAAATTTTAAAAGCGGAGACAAAGAGAAAAACCGTCAAAGGCATTTTTCAAGCTATTCTTTTCTTTTTACTGTTTCTTAGTTTGCAGTGATGCTTGTCAATGCTTTGACTACGACTAATCTGTTTTCTTAAACTGTTGTCACTGTATAATTCTAACGCCATTCTGTCTCAACTCGTCACTGTTGCTCGTGCATGACGCAACATGCGGAGTCAACTCAACCTGTCTCTTCAGATCCTTCGCTGGTCATGCGCACAGCCGACTTAGGCAGGATTAAAGTGATTACATCGACTTGCGAGTCCATTGTTGCCTTGATGTGACATGGTTCGCTGAACACAACATATAACTTAAATTTTCTGGGGACCTAGAAAATGTAATTGCTTCGAGATTCACTTCCCCAAAGAGAGGTGATATCTGTCCACTCGAGAGTTGTAATCTTCTTACAATGGTTATCAATGTCGTCAAGAACTTGAAGCGCCTTCTTTGAGAACGTCAAATGTCTACTTGCTAGAAACAGTTGCTCAAAAACCAAAGTGTCTGTATATAAGGTTAAAGGAGATCATTTTTCTTATCCTTTTTCTTGAGGACATTCTTAGGTTCAAATGCACACAGTTTTCAGTGTTAAGTTTTTCATTCATTACTTTCTTCTTCTTACTTGTGCAGACCCTGATCAGCACGCCCCCCCCCCCCCCCCCGCACACTTTTTCAAACAGCAACAGAAGTCAGAAACTAAATAGCAAATAAAAAAAAATAGAAATTATTTAATGGATAATTTATACATATACATATCATACATACGTGCATACATACATACATATTATTTTACAATTCTGGTATTGGTATATCTAATATGCTACACTTTTTCAAGCCTTCTTGAAGCTCGTAAAGAATGCAAACTTGACCATTGTCCATTCATACATAACCTTATGTTACTGAACAATTTACGCAAAGCGAAATTAGACCAGAATACCCAATTAATAAATGAAAATTTTATTAGAAATTGTATATGTAAACAAATATGAATAGTTCCTGGTGGCCATTCTATAGAGAAAAGTGGTAACACGTCCAAAGTTGAAAAATTATCTCACCATAGGGATAAGATCCAATAATTAAAAATGTTCTCATAGATTAATTTCAAAATATTTTCAGGAGTATGTGAGTATTTCCTTTCATTTACCTTTAAGCAAAGATCATTAACCATTTTACTTTCACCTATTATTTTAATGAACGATTATTTGTTTAAGAATTTGTTTGTATCTTCTGCCGCGTTTTGTTTAAATTATTGTAGACAATATTCTAATATTTTCCTTGTATGAATTTGCCTAAAATAGGACAAATTCTAATATTATTTTTGGATGCAACACAGCTACTCAGTTTAAATCATAATGTAATTTCTTATCAGAGAACAGAAATGGAATAATGAGATTGTAACAATTATTGTTTGTACATAACCTTGTCTAAGTGAAGGCACAATTGACTTTCAATAGTCTATGCACCTGTCTTCATAACAAAGTCACAAGCTTATTGTCCCAAGGGAATTGTCAGTTTTCATGTCTTTCTATTGCACGTTGTAGAACACTAATGAGCAACTGTATTCTCGAGGCTAATCTGGGTACTCTGCTGTATGAGCTCCCCCAAGCAGGACATTATATAGCAATTTCCAGTAACTTTATTGTACCAGAAATTCCATGATGTAGTCAGCATACTTTGCCACCATATATCAACAGAGTGCAATGTACCCTTACGCTTACACACTGGGGGGTAGATACATCTCGTGTCTACCAAGGTCATAGCTGTTGTAAGTCAGTGAACCTGGAGATTCAGGTAAAACAAGTAAAGGCTCCTTATTCCCTGTAAAATATAATCATGGAACAAACACAGTGTCCAGTTTATTCATATTTAACTCCATTCTTTCTTACATTCAAGTGTCAGCTTACAGTGTCCCTGCAGCAGTATGTATTAGCCTGATATATGCATATAGCATATAAATACAGGATATAGATTTATGAAGAGGTTCACTAGAAACATTGTCAAGTTTTTAGCATACTACATATAAGCATCTTAGTTCAAACATTTGTAGAAATAATAATCTACTTACATAATACATTTCTACTTTAAATACACGTATAACATATCAATAGTAAATTGCACGAAATATTTCTAAAACCATTCTTTCTCAATCAGTCAATTAACTCACCATTAACCTAATGGCCGCCTTTCATGACTGGACTTCTTGTCATTCCAAACATAAAGTGATTAGACAATATAATTTTTTACAGTATGTCAGCTTTTGATCTCAGCCCATTGGCTGGTCTCGTTTTGTAAATCTTAACCATTTAATAATAAGAACTACTCAGTCACCTAAAACCAGTTTAAATTACGTCAGCAAGTCTTGTGTATTCTTTACCTGAGTTGTTTACTTCCAACTTAGATCTTAGACAATTTACTAAAGTATCATCACAAGCAGTGCCTAAGGTCGGGTCACTTTGACATTTAACAATTTATACAAAATTAAGTTTAGAAATAGGGATTGGCATATTTACTCTGCCGCATTGAGTAATGTCTCCATATTAGCATTCAGTGCTCTAAATAATGTCTCTAAGTTATGAATCAAATGCACTAAATACTGTCTCTAACTTAGGATTAATGCACAAAACGAAGTCTCTAACTTGGGATTCAATGTATTAAATGTCTCTAACATAGGATTTAGTGTACTAAATCATG
The DNA here is from genome assembly GCA_028829895.1 of Sinotaia quadrata. Taxonomy (NCBI): domain Eukaryota; kingdom Metazoa; phylum Mollusca; class Gastropoda; order Architaenioglossa; family Viviparidae; genus Sinotaia; species Sinotaia quadrata. The sequence continues at coordinate 90,580,438 of CM054177.1, forward strand.
TCTCTGACTTAGGATTCAGTGCATTAAATAATGTCTCTAAGTTATGATTCAGTGTATTAAATAATGTCTCTGCCCTAGGATTCAGTGTATTAAATAATGTCTCTGCCCTAGGATTCAATGTATTAAATAATGTCTCTGCCCTAGGATTCAATGTATTAAATAATATCTCTGCCCTAGGATTCAATGTATTAAATAATGCTCTAACTTTAGATTCAGTGCACTAAATAATGTTTGTAACTTAGGATTCAGTGTATTTAATAATGTCGCTAACTTTGGATTCAGTGCCCTAAGTAATGTCTAACTTAGGGTTTAATATTCTAAGCCGTGATAGAAAAGGACCTAACAGTCTATATTTTAATCTGTTTCAGGTGTTATCTCGACAAAAAATAACAAGGTACGTATGCATATTTGTCTGTGGGTTTATATTTACGAGTGTATAATTTTGTGTACGTATATTTGTGTTTGTATTTATATTTACTCATGTATAATTTTGTGTATGTATATTTGCGTGTGTGTATTTATATTTATGTGTGTATAATTTTGCGTCCGTATATTTATATTACATATATGTGTGTATAATTTTGTGAGCGTATATTTGTATGTATTCTTGGAATTCATTTGCGAGCGTGCGTTCGTCCGTATTTATGTGAGCTATTGTTCTGTGAATTCACGTGTATATATTGTGTGTAAAGGAGTGCGTTCGTAAACGAGTGTGCGCGTATATATATGTGAATATGTTTACTTGTGTGTACGTTTGCCGATCTGAGAGATTACAGTTAATAATTTGATCCAACAGATCCAATGTAAGAAAATAAAAGAAGAAGAATAAATATGATAACTACAACTACAGATTCCGGTTTGAGAGAAAGGGAAAATATTTAAGTAAAGACACTAAATATACACTAAGAAAATGCTTGAAGACATCGGAAAATAAAATAAAAAAGGCGACAAAACATTACTCGATTTAAATAGACATATTAAAAGTTTTTCTTCCTGCTAAATTTAAATTTAAACAAGTTTAGCGTTTAAAAAAATAGCTGTTTAAAATGTATCTAATGTTAAACAAACCGCCAGACTAATTTTCAAAGTTAAAGAGAATGAGAAGTGTATATGCCCACGCATAAAAATAAAATATATGAAAATAGGTAAGATACACACATTAAATGGATACTTTGGTACAGTCAAAGCAGCAGTTTGGTAGATATGCGTTTCATTGTATTTTTTTTAAAGAGAGGTAGGTAGAAGAGGAATGCTGAGATAGATGTGAAGGTAGCAGTTTGGTAGATATGCGTTTCATTGTATTTTTTTTTTAAAGAGAGGTAGGTAGAAGAGGAATGCTGACATAGACGTGAAGGTAGCAGTTTAGGGGGTGGGACGTATCTGGAAGCACACCATCAAATGTTTATGTAATGCATGTTATTCTGTTCAGTGGACCTTAGGCTGGAAACCATCAAACGTCAAATAAAGAAAAACTGCTATTGCTACACTTTGTTCAAAACTTTTGTTTATTTTTTTCTTTTAATACAGAGTAACTAGGCAGAAAATTAACAGTTTAAAAAAGAAAATCAAAATGAAGACCAGAACAGGAACAAGCGAAGAAATCACTAACATTAAATGGTAATAAATGTAAATGTTAATTTTTCCTTCTTACGCGGGGTCCCAGTGGGCGATCTGACTCTATCAGTTATTTTCTCTTTCCATTCTTTCTCTCCCTCACGTCCATTTTAAATTCTTGTCTTGATCACTCACCCACCCACTGTCTTCTGTCACCCCTCCCTCCCCTTCTTCAATCTCTTTCACCCTCACTTATTTCGCGTAGATTTCGTTCGATGTTGTGCATATTCTTGAGAGAAACGGAAAAGGGCGGAAAGATAAAAAAAAACGAAGAGGAATATTAAGAAACTCAGAAAGTGGAAAAGAAAAGACAGAGAGCAAGAGAGAAAAAGTGAAAGAGAGAGAATGAGAAGCAAAAACAAAACAAAACAAAACAAAACAAAACAAAAACAGCAAGAGATGGAGAGAAAAGTTTAATGTGGAAAATAAGAAACAAAAAGAGTACATGACAATGAGAAATAGAAGCAAAAATAGAGAGAGGTGGAGGAAGGGAGGGAGGAAGGGAGAGAGAGAGAATGCGAAAATTATGAAAGAATATGTGAGCGAAGAAAAAGAGGAAAAGAGGGATATGTATTAAAATGGTTCATTTGAACGAAGTATTAGTGTATATCACAAGAAATAAACACTGAATGTGTATAAACACATAAGTGTATATCACATGAAATAAACACTGAATGTATATAAACACACAAGTGTATATCACCTGAAATAAACACTGAATGTGTATAAACACACAAGTGTATCACATGAAATAAACACTGAATGTGTATAAACACACAAGTGTATATCACATGAAATAAACACTGAATGTGTATAAACACACAAGGCACTTTACATAGTATGAATCAAAGCCATTCAAAATAGAAAATATTGAGTTACTTTCAATCTAGGGTGTTTGTTACAATTCGTAATGCGATTATTATTGGTATAGTTTTGATTTCGTTTACTTTGTATTTATATCAGAATAGGAAAGGTCAAATGCTACATTAATAAAACGCTCTAAAACACCGAAATGAGTTGGACAGGTCACTCACTCACTCGATCGATCAAGCGATCAATCACCAATCAATCATTCAATCACTGAACCACTGTAGTTTCACTTAATCCATCCATCCATCTATCTATCTATCTATCTATCTATCTATCTATCTATCTATCTATCTATCTATCTATCTATCTATCTATCTATCCATCCATCCAACTATCCATCCGTCCGTCTATCCGTCTGTTTGTCTGTCTGTCTATCTCTCTATCTATGAACGAAACCGATCAAATTTCAACAGATAGGCGCGTACACTCAATGACATCTTGGTCTCCATGATATGAACTAGTTTTGAGGATTATTGCTCCTGACGGGTGGAGCTAGATAGACCATAAGCGTGAAGAGCACTACGATACTGGCCCAGAAAGAAAGATTTGAACGAAGATCAGGTCTTTGAAAGTCTGTTGTGGGCTATTGCCCTACAGACAGCTGAGAATCAGATAAAACATTAGGGAAGCAAAAACAATTGCTATGATAGAAGGAAGCTAACCTCAGTGTGAACTTTAAAAAATAAAAATAAATGCATACATGTGAATTACTGACTGTGTTTGTGAAAAAGCGCACATGTATTTATGTAGAAGTTATGTGTGAGTTTTTGATTGTTTGCGACAGTGTAATGTGTCTCCCCCTGTAGAGAGTGTGTGTGTGTGTGTGTGTTTGTGAATGTGTGCGGGTGTGTGCATATATCAATATATTAATATGTAGGTATATTTGTCATGAGTTTATTTTAATGTTTAATGTGTCTATACACGATGGATTACATCAACAAACAGGGTTTATGCATATGTGTATTATGTGCATATGTATGCATATCTAAATATATGTGTGCATGTGTATGAATGTGCTTGCATTCGTGTGTATGTGTATGCGTCCGTGTGTATAAGTGAGAGTCAAAAAAAAAAGAGAGAATGCGAAACAAAGAAAAAGTGAAAAAGGAGAGGAAGAAAGAGAGAGGGAGAGAGCGGAAAATATGAAGAACTTGAACAAATATCAGACATATAGAAAATAGAGACGTATGATTGGTTACGAAAATATTTCAGAATTGTATTATAATATAGCATATTAACAAACGATATGAAAACATGTTATTGTTCATGCTAAAAGAAAAAACTATTTTAAAAATTAAATTTATTGAAATGCCACACACTATATGTAATTCAAATGGATTTAATTTTGAACTTAACTAAAACAAAACTTTTATCAACACGCAGCAATTAATATTACACGTAATAAATAACATTTATTTGATTGACATTTTTTTATTTGTGAACATTTTTCAGACCGAAGACATATAAGATATAACAAATATTAAAGTCACAATCTCTAATATGAATCATATCCTGTCTTTGACTTCTGACGGTTATAGAGCATCGAATGTCAGGTGCTTATGAACAAACTTGTATTGCATCAAATGTCGGGTGTTATGATAAAAGTGATATATGACGTCGAATGTCGTGTGTTTATGACTAAACGTATGACGTCGAATGCAGGGCATAAAATGAAGAGAGCCATATTACAGTTACAAGAATAGGTTGTCATAACAAGAGTCATATTACAACAAGAGTCATATTACAACAAGAGCCATATTACAGTTACAAGAATAGGTTGTCATAACAAGAGTCATATTACAACAAGAGCCATATTACAGTTACAAGAATAGGTTGTCATAACAAGAGTCATATTACAACAAGAGTCATATTACAGTTACAAGAAGAGGTTGTCATAACGAGAGTCATAGTACAGTTACAAGAATAGGTTGTCATAACAAGAGTCATGTTACAGTTACAAGAATAGGTTATCATAACGAGAGTCATATTACAGTTACAAGAATAAGTTGTCATAACGAGAGTCATATTACAGTTACAAGAATAGATTGTCATAACGAGAGTCATATTACAGTTACAAGAATAGGTTGTCATAACAAGAGTCATGTTACAGTTACAAGAAGAGGTTGTCATAACGAGAGTCATATTACAGTTACAAGAATAGGTTGTCATATCAAGAGTCATATTACAGTTACAAGAATAGGTTGTCATATCAAGAGTCATATTACAGTTACAAGAATAGGTTGTCATAACGAGAGTCATATTACAGTTACAAGAATAGGTTGTCATAACGAGAGTCATATTACAGTTACAAGAATAGGTTGTCATAACGAGAGTCATGTTACAGTTACAAGAAGAGGTTGTCATAACGAGAGTCATATTACAGTTACAAGAAGAGGTTGTCATAACGAGACTCATATTACAAGTATATATACGGTGTGTGAGACATTGATTCACGAATGACGGTTACAACGACTAGAGAAAGTGAATCCATTCTCCAATGAACTATAACTGCCAGGAACCATAACTGCGTTCCGATAAATATCCTACGAAGTGTAAAATGAAATCACCTTTAGTGTAATTATATCACAGGCCACGTGAACAGTTCGTTGTTTCTGAAGTGTTGTTGTGATACCATTGACATACACAAAAGTGTACACGAGCACACTAAATACAATTAACATTACGCTTAATAATATTAGCATGCAATCGTAATACCGTTTAGGCACACACTGAATACCATTTGTGCACACAATTTCACTTGCATATACAGTAAAGACCATTCTGTGTACATTCAATAACATTTTATATTATTTATCTTTATGTTAGTATTTGTTGCACAAGCACGCACGCATACACACACATACACATACACACACACACGCACACACACACACACACACACACACACACACAACACACACACACACACACTATAATGTACATAAAGACGTCATAATTTATTGTGTCAACGATACTTAGCTTAAACACTTAACATCAGTTACTTTCACATTTAAAACATTTTGCCTTCACATTCAACACAATTTAAACACAAATACATAAACACACAAACACACACATACCACATACACACAAGATCCGTGTACTTGCCATATAATACCATTATGTAAACACTTAATATCATTTAATTAGTATTTATATAAAGGTTGAAATCCATTCACTTACACATGCAATGTCAAATTGAAATATACTAAACACTATTTACATACATTTTTTTTAAAAATACATTTAAACACACACTTAATCATTCACGCACTCATTCAAGAATTCAATACTACTTACACACACACACACGCACACACACACACACACACACACACACACATTTGCACACACTATACTAACTATACATAAACACACACACTCTTAACCATTTACACACACTATACTAACTACACACACACACACACACACACACACACACACACACACACACACACACACGCACACGCACACACACTCTCTCTTAAACATTTACACTCACTATACTAACTATACATACACACACACACACTCTTAACCATTTACATACACTATACTAACTACACACACACACACACACACACACGCACATTTAACTATTTAGGCATTTACGCACTGCTATTTATGCACGCAATAAACCATTTACATACTAATTTAATACTGTTTATACCCACACAGTCCCATTTGCACGTTCAATATTATCTATGTATGCACATTTATTTTATTAATTTATTAATAATTCCTCCAGTATGTCCGCTATTGTGTACGTCTGTATTCATGTGTGAAAAATAATCCAACTCCTTTGTTTTTATTTTCACTGATATTTATCATCATTTGGTATTTTGAACATTAATTAAGATGTGAAATTCCTTGTCACGTCTATTTGTAATGTATTGGTTATCTCTTGACTTCGTCTATAGGTAACACGACCAATGTAGTTGTGGAAACTGCTCTCCCCTTTACTCCAAGTCTAACATAGAAAAAAATAAAAAATGAAACAGCTATATTTTTTTTTACTTCTTTCCTCATTAAAACACGGATGTCAAACGAGATAAATCGAGGGACATTCAAGACTAGTTATAATTGGGAATGACGCCTGCTCCTCCATTTTTTCCCCTGTGCGAATACGTTTAAAATGCCTGGCCTTAGGTACAGAGCAAAATTTATCTTCTTGCCTTAAAAATTAACAATGAATAACTGAGATTTTAAAAAAATTGTATTATAAAATTAGTTTTCTAAAATTTTAGCACAATTACATTCTGGAAAGAAAGTTATTCACTTAAAACTAAAAGTAAGTGATATTTACACGTATCCCACCATCTGCCAAATCAGGATTGTACAGGAATGACGTTCAAATACATCGTCACATGAACACGCACAACAAACGTTAAAATCTGTGCAAAACCAAAATTCTGACGACAATAACAATGCATTATTTCGAATGATTCTGACTGTAATTCTGTAAATGTTATTGTTTTTTTTTAATGCCCATATTGCTTTTATTTGTACAAAATGATTTACGACTTTCTCACTGCTAATGAAAGTTTAGAAACTTCACCTCTTGACTGCATACATGAGACAGGTGCAGTGCAGATAACATGGCCAGGTGTTTGTCACTGGAACCCGTCTGTGGAATACGATTACCGTCCTCTATGGTGGTTCTTTGTCTTGACACTAAGTTGTCATTCCGCGCATTAAAAGGTCTAATTCTTTAGATAACTAGGAAAATGTTCACATTACTATAGAATATTCAAAAAATGTTTTATAAAAAATGCTTGCTTTGACAACCGGTGTGAGGTACCAATATAGATTACTAGCACAGGGCAGTTACATGCTACTAGTTGTACAGCATTTCCAAGGACTTTTTAAAAAATCATATTCAGCGACAACCATTTTGAAATAACAATATAGATCACCAACAAAGAGCAGTTAAATTCGTGCCTACATCTGTACGGCATACCTAAGGAAAGTTTGAAAGCGTAGTGCTTGAAGTAAAACGACAGTCAATGTCAATTCAAGGAGTGCTATTATTTATATTACAGTTCAGCAAGCCGTTAAAGGCGCTCTCGTAATTAAACTTTCAGGATACGTTTCAGGAGATCCTTGCATTTAAGTTATGCGCCACAAAAAACGATGAAAGAGACACTAATATTTAAATAGCTATTTCAGAGAAAGTTTAAAGTGATACTTACATAGAAGTTACAGATTCAAACAACGATTAAGTAACGTGCATTTATTTAAATTATTTATTCAGGAAACGATTAAATACGTGCATATATTTGCATTATTAGTTCAGATGTCATTATGAGTACTTATATGTAAATTAAGTGAGAAAGTAGAGAAATAATTTACTTTAAATACGTTAAAGATGTCATTATGAGTACTTATATGTAAATTAAGTGAGAATGTAGAGAAATCATTTACTTTGAATGCATGTCCAGTGATAATTGCAGGTTCAAGGAAAAAATAAACGTGTACGTGGATTTAAATTGAGGCCTCAGGTCAAGATTACCAGAGCGCTTGTATTTAAATTGTAACCTCAGGTAAAGATTACCAGAGCGCTTGTATTTAAAGTGAGGCCTCAGGTAAAGATTACCAGAGCGCTTGTATTTAAATTGTAACCTCAGGTAAAGATTACCAGAGCACTTGTATTTAAATTGAGGCCTCAGGTAAAAATTACCAGAGCGCTTGTATTTAAATTGAGGCCTCAGGTAAAGATTACCAGAGCGCTTGTATTTAAATTGAGGCCTCAGGTAAAGATTACCAGAGCGCTTGTATTTAAATTGCAACCTCAGGTAAAGATTACCAGAGCGCTTGTATTTAAATTGAGGCCTCAGGTAAAGATTAACAGAGCGCTTGTATTCAAATTGCAACCTCAGGAAAAGATTAAATGAGTGCTTGCATTAAACTGAAACGATGAACAAAAGTCTTTTTAATTGAGGAAAGGTTAAATTCAGACTGTTGTATTGATGACATTGTCAGACGGATGTATTGATAACAGGGTCAGACTGATGTATCGATGACAGGGTCAGAGTGATGTATCGATGACAGGATCGGACCTATATATTGATGACAGGATCGGACCGATGTATTGATGACAGGGTCAGGCTGATATATTGATGACATGGTCAGATTGATGTATCGATGACAGGGTCACATTGATGTATTGATGACATGGTCAGACCGATGTATTGATGACAAGGTCAGACTGATGTATTGACAGCAGATACAAGGGACGGTGATTGCATTGCATTGCTTGAACGTATTGACATACGAAGAGCAAATTTAATAGAAGATACAGAATCTGTAAAATATACAGAGATAACAAACACCGAGAAACGGTAGAAGGTCTAGCGCAGAGAAGACAAACGTTTATTCCCGAGAACAGCCAGGGGCAATACATACATTATTTGCATGGTACAGAAAGCAGTCATAAAAGAGGTAGTAATCATTATTTGCACGGTAGACATTTAAAAAGTGCTACTTAACATTATCTGCACGGTACAGAAATTGTGTGATATCAATCAATTTTGCTCGATACAGAAAACAACTATAAAATGCTAGCAATTATTATTTGCACGGTACAGAAAACAGTCAAAAAGAGGTAGCAATCATTTTTGCTCGATACAGAAACAACTATAAAAGTGCAAGCAATAATTATTTGCACGATACAGCAAACAGTCATAAAAGAGGTAGCAATCACTATTTGCACGGTACAGAAAACTTATAAAAGAGGTAGCAATCATTATTTGCACGGTACAGAAAACAGTCATAAAAGAGGTAGCAATCACTATTTGCACGGTAGACATATAAAAAAAGTGCTACTTATCATTATTTGCACGGTACAGAAAACAGTTATAAAACTATTAATAATCAGTATTCATCACCAAAAACAGCCAAAAAGAATCATAAACGAGGACTGCAAACCCAGCTGTGGAAGAAACAGTAGAGTGGATTGAATTTTCTTTTAACATTATTTCAACTCTTACTGTCACCCATCTCCCCCATTCTCCAGTCTGACACGGACGTATCATGAAAATTGCAGCCAACAAGCAAGCCGAAAGAAAAGAAAAGATGACGCCCACAATCACAAATTCTGAAACAACAATAACAGTGTCAACAAAAACCCGTCCCAACAACGCCAAAGAGACCTACAACGGAATAGCACCGCCACCAACAAGAGCAATGACGTCAGTACAGAGATCATAAGTATCCGTACTGAGGATTTTTTAACTACCCCATTGATCCAACTTTTGCTTAACTACCCTACTGGCCGCCATTACCCTTATACGCTCATCCCAACGGACATCTGGGGCAACGTCAATGACAACAGCATCTTCGACAACAACAACAGTGACATGGAGATAGCAGGTTGAACATCTCAGGCGTGTGTACACAATACGTACAGATTTGGTGTGCTACTAATCTGGGGTCTGTAAGATATCCCCACCCACCTCTCCTCCACAACATCTGGGACTACGACAACGACAACCACCACTTCAGTAACCCATGGACTACCCGACTAACGTATTCGTCTACCGGCCAGAGAAGAGTTTCACGGACGAACGAGCCAACACTCTACACTCTATACTCTATAGTCTATACTATAGCCTGGCATCTCTACACTCTACACTCTATACTATAGCCTGGCATCTTTAAAATCAACAGTTTCGACTTAGAAAAAACACTACTTCATTTCGACTTTGCCATTAGGCCCAACCATCCTTCGGCACACACCCATACTCCAGTGCGAAATCCACATAGTTCGGAAATACTTCTCTAATCTGATAATGATGATGTGTGCGGTACAGTAAACTGTTGTGAAAGTGCTAGCAATCATTATTTCCCGTGTATATAAAACCAAAACAAAAGAGTTCTTACAAGTGCGCGCGCATGCTTGTGTGTGTGTGTGTGTGTTGGGGGCAGGTGAAGGCTCGGTGTGTTAGCGTAAAGGTTGCTAACTCGAATGCAGAAGGTCATGGATTCGAACCCAAGTTTGGACATTGCTTTCTCTCTCGGCCGATCGTGACTCGCCGCTTTACTCATGCATGTTGACCTTAGATGACATTTGAAACCGCCTTCAACTCTTTCTTAAAGTAGCGTAAATAAATACTAATATTATCATTCTGATTGTTTTTTAAAAATTATTATTCTTATTACTGTTAGAATCATTGTTATTATTTTTATCAAACATCACCATTGTCATCGTCACCATCATTATTTTTATTGACTTATGATTTCTATCAACTGCACTTTGAACTTTGGTCTCAAAATCGAACCATGATTCTCAGTGATATAAAGTTTTAAGCAGTATATGGATATTTCCCAGGAGAACTGTTTTTGGACAAGCCTGTAAGTCCAGGCACTTTATTCTTGTAGAATTCAAACTCAGAAGCTAATGTACCTCAGTGCCTCTAATACTCCTGATATTATTTATGTTCATTAATTCCATGGCATCAGGACCTCTTACCTGAGACACTGGTATATGCCATTTTATCCTCCCCACTCTAGCTTTTAATTTCTACCATTCAGTATAGCAACATCAATGACTGCTGTTGTCCCGAAAAACTTGATAACCACAGTATTGGCCTTCATGCAAGAATTGCACGATCTGTTCAGATTCCGAAATGTAAACATATTTTTAAATTCTTGTTTCAAAGACTTCTTCAGGTTGGTGCATCCGGTGACCCGTCAAATGCGCGAACGACAAATGCGCGATATGGTTAGATTTAGGGTTAGGTTAAAGTTAGGTTATGGTTAGGGTTAGGGTTAGGATTGGGGCTATGATTAAGGGTTAGGGTTAGAGTTAGGAACAGAATGCATCATCGCGATTTTGTCGGCGCGCATTTGTAGGTGAACCCCTGTTTGCTATAAGCACTCAAGCAATCAATAAGTCACGCGATTGAAGTATATTGTCCACCACCATCAGATGAGTGTTAGCTCGCTGATGAGGTGCAATAAATATTTCATAAGTCGAGTAAGAAGGTGAGTATTTGCACGGCCAGTTTTTCTAGAAACCGTATTTTACCGAATGAAAAGAGTATTTGCTTACATGTCGCTTGCTTGACGCGTGCCGTAACTCTACTGTTGCTCAACGACTGACTCCGTCTTCTTCATTACAGCTGTCTTCAGAAGTACTTCAAGTCTATTTTGGATGAGACGGTTTTCAGGAAAAGAAATAGTAGACAAAAACAAGCAAAGAGCAACATAAAAAAAACAAGTAAAACAAACCGACTATAACAAATTATTCCATACCAATACTACCAACTGTATAAATTCCGTCATAAGTCAAAATTATATCAATCCACTATAAACCAACAATACCCCAATCTAATCTGTCTTGAGAAACGAGTACTTTAATCTAGTATAAACTAATAAAGCCTCAATTTAAATCATCATTAGTCAATGATACGTCATTCTAAACCGTCATATCTCAATCTAATTTATTATAAAGCCATTCAAACTTCAATCTAATTCACCAAAAGCCAATACTGTCTCAGTCTAATCCGTCTAAACTATTACTATCTTTGTTTAGTCCGCCATAAATCATACACTACAATCTAACCCGTTCTAAACTGCTTCTAATCTAATCCATCTTAAGACTTTAATACCTGAATCCAATCCGTCTGAAGTTGTTAATACCTCGCACTAATTTGACTACTACATCCTAAGTTCCTACAACAAAATACTACCTCACTCGTCTCCGTATCCGTCCAAAGTTACTGATACCTCAGTCAAATTCATCTTACGTTACTAGCTCTAATTACTACCTCAATCTAAATCCGTCCTAACTTACTAATGCCTCAGTCTAATCCGTCCTTAAGTCACATCTACTAATTACTACCCGAGTCTAATCTGCCTTAAGTCACTACCACAAAGTACTATGTGAATATAGTCCGTCCTAACTACTACTACTCCAACAACACATAGGAAAAAATGAAACCTTTATAAAAGTGTCTATGTTTGAAGGATAAGTAAATGTCGACCTTTATTTTCCGTTGTATTTCTTTTTTAAAATTTACTTTGATGTGATTTATGGACCTTTTTGTATCTGTATACGTGTAAATTGTGAATATTTGTGTGTACATGTATATTCATTCTTTATAGTCGAGTAGGGTCCAAGGTAAAGACAAGTCGAACATTGTCTCCACACTGAAGCGTATTATTTTAAAAATCCATTTCTTCTGATTTCTAGGACACGTCATGTTCTACAAGGCGTCCCTCTGTTGGAAGAAGCCTTGTGTTCTGGCAAACTCGGGGACAGTCAACACGCACCGTTCGATTAATTGAATGAAATGCGATACTGATTGGGCGTGGCCCACGAGGAGGGGGGTCAGAACCGCTGACGCCAGAGAGACTGGGGCTAAACCAATCAGAGTCCCCGGTTGCTTTCTGCGTTTGCTTTAACAATTCCGGACTGTGGGTACGTGATGAGGTTGTGGTGCGGCTGAGCTGTATGTATCGACCATGAGAAGTGCACTTGATGTGACGGCATCAGTGTTGTTACGTGTAATATTGATATCTCGAACCTTGCACGACCAACGGTTCTCCTCAATGCAATTATCTAGAGAGAAGAAAGACACCATTGCATGGACAGTGCATTGGTGAACGCGTTTAATATTATTATTATTTTTCAGGTGTGTGTGTGTGTGTGTGTGTGTGTGTTGGGGGAGTATTATATTATTTTTATAGACGATTCTCTTGTTTCAATCAGTATGTTTCAGAATTGTATTAAAGCACTATTAGTTTTCTGTTTCTTTCTACCAAATCATTTTACAGCTATAATCTGAACAATGTAATTTATTTCCTTAATTTTCCATGCTAAATTGTGAAAACTATCTTTCATCACGACCACAGCCGTGTATTAAATTTTTTATTTCTCCCAAATTAATATTAGCAAGTTGAATACTTTTGCACTGCATACTGAAGACTGCATATTTTATATTATATATATTTCTCCAATTATTATTAGCAAGTTTACACTTTTGCACTGCATACTTAAGATTGCATATTTTATGTTATATACTGTACTTCCTAATTGTAACAACGGAGAATGTCAAAGACTAAAAATCGAATTCATGAATAACAGTTTAATTATTCGAATTACTAGCATCCGTCTTGATTTTTGAAAAAAACATCAACTGTTTAATTTAGTGACTTAATACTAGCTGACTATTAAGTAATTCAACATATACAGAGGTATTATAAAACACTGATTCAATACATACAAACATACTTTAAAACACTGATTCAATACATACAGACCTACTTTAAAATACTGATTTCATACAGACATACTTTAAAATACTGATTTCATACAGACAGACATACTTTAAAATACTGATTTCATACAGACAGACATACTTTAAAATACTGATTTTATACATACAGACATACTTTAAAATACTGATTTATACAGACAGACATACTTTTCTTTTCAGATATCGACTGACTTGATGTTTGTCCATGTAAAAGTAGTCTAGAGCGAGATTGAAGCAGTTCTTTGATGACACTGCTATACACGTATTATTTCTTCTCTGGTACGTCTAAATCAATAATAATTCGCAGAAGTACTGTACAAATGTAGCATTTTATTTTGAAGAATGAGTGTGTTGATTTTTTTTCCAAATTAACGCAGTTAGTGAAAATAGCGGACTGATTAAAATATTAAGGTGTGCAAATTAATCAGCAACAATTCACCAAACGAGTGTCGCGGGGATCGTGTTCTGCATTCTTGCCATTAGCACACAATAAGTGATTGCAAGGTTCTGTATTCTCATCAGAACAACACAGTGGAAGACATTCTTGCCATTAGCACACAATAAGTGATTGCAAGGTTCTGTATTCTCATCAGAACAACACAGTGGAAGACATTCTTGCCATTAGCACACAATAAGTGATTGCAAGGTTCTGTATTCTCATCAGAACAACACAGTGGAAGACATTCTTGCCATTAGCACACAATAAGTGATTGCAAGGTTCCTAATTACGTGTCATCGTCATAATGTAATACCACCTCACAACACTTCACTCCTTATAAGTAAAATGTTCTTGTAAGGCTGCCAAATCACCACAAGTAACTCCAAATAACAAGTTCTTCTACGGTATTGCTAGTGTAACGTGGTGGATAAAGCAGTTACAAAAGCTATGTTAAAAAACATTTCTATTCATTAAAAAATAAAGAAACATAAATACTAATATATTAAATTAAAAATCCAACATTTCTAAATAATAAAATAAAGACAAAAGACACTTCTATATGAGAAATACATTTCTGTTTATTAAAATAGACAAATACAAGACTTCTATATATTAAAAATAAAGAAATGCAGAATATATATATCAATGTAAAGAAATGTAACAATATTATATATTTCAGTAAAGAAATAGAACACTTCTATATTTTAAAAATAAAGAAATACATTTCTATATTAAAATAAACGTATACAACATTTCTGTGTATTAAAATAAAGAAATATGACAATTCTAAGCATTAAAAAAGTAAGAAATGATATTTTAAAAATTAGCAAATATAAAACTTCCATATATTAAAAATAAAGGCATATATTTGTAGATAATGAAATATAAGTGTGGCGGAGTAAATTTGCCTATCCCTATTTCTGAAGTTAATTGCTATATAAATTGTTAAATTGTCGAAGTGACCCGACCTTGGGCTCTCCTTATGATGGTATTTTTGTGTCAGAGTTGGAGTAAACACTCGATCTGAGAATATGCAGGAAATTGCTGATGCAATGCAAACCAGTTCCAACTGAATGAGTAGTTTTATTATCCAATGGTTAAGATTTACGAGAACGATGAAATCAAAAGTTTACCTGCTGTCGAGAATTCTATTGTCTAATCGCTTGACTTTAGTGTGGCAAGAAGTCCGATCATGAACTATGCATTTTAAAAATAAAAAATGCAACATTTATATATGTGTTAAAAACAATAAACGTCATTTATCAAGAATAAGCAGCTAAAGACTGTATTCCTATATTTCAGAATATATTAACAAAATGAAAACACAGAAAAATGATAGACATGGAATATTAAAGAAAAATGCATGTGGTTGACAACAAGGTACAAGTAAAAGACAATCGAAAATTAATCTTAAATAAATACAAGCAATGCAGTAACCTAGATTATCATATATTGGTTAGTAAAAGTAACCTAGATTATCATATATTGGTTAGTAAAAGTAACCTAGATTATCATATATTGGTTAGTAAAAGTAACCTAGATTATCATATATTGGTTAGTAAAAGTAACCTAGATTATCATATATTGGTTAGTAAAAGTAATCTAGATTATCATATATTGGTTAGTAAAAGTAACCTAGATAATCATATATTGGTTAGTAAAAGTAATCTAGATTATCATATATTGGTTAGTAAAAGTAACCTAGATTATCATATATTGGTTAGTAAAAGTAACCTAGATTATCATATATTGGTTAGTAAACGAACACAAGGTAAACCTTCTTGTATGAACAACTGCTTAAGCGTTCTTGAAAGTAGCACTGCTAGACGTCAGTAGAACTGTATTCATACGGCCATTTTAGAAAATTGTCTGAACACTGCTTCCACCTTTGTAAATGAGCGATAGTGCAACCACCAAACATGGACTTACTAGAGTAGTGTTGTCCGTTGTTATAGATATATGGACTTACTAGAGTAGTGTTGTCTGTTATTATAGAAATATGGACTTTCTATATTAGTGTTGTCTGTTATTATAGATATATGCTAATCATAACAGTATTTTAGCCTACCCCATTCACCGTGTACAGGAATTATAGCTTGGAAACAGCATATTAGAACTCAAAGATCTTAATTTATAGATAACAAGTGGTTTTACAGTCAAAGACAAGAATATGGTGAACACTACATCTCAGGTACGGATTGAACGGTTCGATTTCCAACTCCCTCCTCTATCCCCCCTCCCCAGAAACAGCTGCGGAGTTGTTTTGTTGTAGGAGTTCGTTGCTTAAATTTCCAGATTGAAGGAAATACAAATATTTCAAATGCTTATCAACGTATATTGACAGATTATATCTAAAAATAATTTAGTATTACAGAACTCAAGCTATTCCGATGTGAAACTTTGAAACAAATGAGATACCTCATCACTTCACTCATCAAGACCTCATAATATAAAAATCCGCCAGTTAAAATCACTTGAGTACAACTATTAGTTTAGTTGAAAGGCCTACCTACACTCTGCTTACTTCTGCAACCATTTCCTTAAGATAGCAAACTGCACCTACCATAAGTCTCGGAGGAATTGGATCGAACACTATCATTGCAATTAACCTGCATCCAAAACTTCCTGATCTGTCGAAAGATCAACACATAGTGCAAGAAAATGCGGATAGAATGAAGTGACCAGGCCTCTCAAATGCAACACCCATGCTATTTTTTTTTATCTGTGTGATGCTTACCTCTAGAAAATAAAAACAAAAAAGTGTTTATATGTGGGATGCTTACCTCTAGAGAATAAAAACAAGAAAGTGTTTATCTGTGGGATGCTTACCTCTAGAGAATAAAAGCGTGCATATCATGCTTATTTTGGTATAAAACTTGGTAATCAGGATAAAGTTTGGGCGCCACACATGGTATGCAAGACATGCACCGAGAATCTTCGTCGTTGGACCAAGGGTAAGAAGAGTTGTCTGAAGTTTGGAATTCCTATGGTTTGGAAGGAACCGACAAACCATGTCACTGACTTCTACTTCTGCTCTTTTGATGTGACTGGGGCAGCCTTAAGTATCCTGATCTTGAATCAGCACGTCGTCCAGTAGTTCACTGTGATGAAATTCCAGTACCTGTCCCTGGAGAACTTACCGACATTAGTGAAGAAGATTTCTCTAGTGTTGAAGAATATGAAGAAGAAGAATTAGTGGTTCTTGATGATGATGTTCCAAATCCTTTTTCGCAAAAGGAGCTAAATGATCTAGTTCGTGATCTCAGCTTGTCGACGTCATCTGCTGAACTGTTGGCATCTAGATTGAGGGAAAAAACGTTCTTTCTGACAGTGTTCGCATCACCTTCTACCGCAACAGACATCATCTCAGTTTCTTCTCTACAGAGAAGGACCTGGTGTACTGTGCAGATATTGCGCAGCTTCTGCACAAGTTTGGAGTGCCACAGTATAAACCTAAAGATTGGAGATTGTTCACTGACAGCAGCAAGCGATCATTGAACTGTGTTCTGCTACACAATGGTAACCAGTTTGCTTCTGTACCTCTAGCTTACTCGACTACACTGAAGGAGAAGTATGAAGCGGTGAAGTACGTAATGGAGAAAATTCGTTATGATCAGCATGGATGGTTACTTTGTGTTGACCTGAAGATGGTAAACATTTTTTTGGGGACAAAAGTTTGGATTCACCAAGTACCCATGCTTTCTGTGCAAGTGGGATAGTAGGGACAAAGCACAGCATTACACGAAGCAGGACTGGCCTGTATGGGAGGAATTGGTACCTTGCAAAGCAAAGAACCTCATAAACAACCCTTTGGTGGACAGAGACAAGATACTTTTCCCACCGCTGCACATCAAACAGTTCACCAAAGCTCTGGACAAGGATGGTGGCTGTTTCGCTTAAGTGTGCCATGCTTTTCCAGGGTTGACCATTGAGAAGTTGAAAGCTGGCATTTTTGATGGTCCACAACTCCGTAGGCTAATCAGAGATCCAGATTCGCTCAATGAATGAAGTGGAACTGGAAGTGTGGAAGGCTTTTGTTCTGGTCGTGAAAAACTTTCTTGGCCAGGAACTATGCAGAGTTTGTTGCCAATATGCTGACTGCTTTCAGAAACCTTGGATGCAACATGAGTATCAAAATGCATTACTTATTCTCACATATGGATCGGTTTCCTGAAAATATGGTATAAATGAGCGACGAGCAAAGGGTGAGATTTCATCAGGATATGAAAGAGATGGAAACCAGGATGCAGTCATGAATACTGCTGAGACATTCCTACTGCTGAGCATTCTAGAAATTCGAAGAGACGGAAGTTCATGCCCTGAATTTTCAACAATGATTACCTAATATTGAATTTATATGTACTTACCGTTATCGATGTCTACTGTTCAATGTACACTAATCAATTTTTTTAAATTTATAAATCTATTTTGGAAGATAAATATTAACAAACATTGCCTAATAATGTTACAAAAATGGAATCGATTTAGCTATAAGATCGGATTTTTAAAAATCGAATTAGATCAAAAACCTGACCTGATTAAAACAAACGAATGTCACTTTCAAATTTAGCAGTGTAAAATTATTCTAATTCAGTTAAAAAATCTTAGACAACTTTCAAAATATGTTTTGTGACGCAGTATTATTGTTTACTTGTGTAAATGCCATTCCATAGAAAGAACTTTCAAAACCGATATTTTGTTATTGTCGTATCTAGCTTTCTGTGATAGTGTTCCATGAAAATATATTGTTAATGTACACCATATTATTGCTACAGTAAGTGATGGAGATATTTTTTGATTTTTTACTTGACACTGACGTCATAAATAAGTTTAATGTACATCATGCTACTACCTCAGTAAGAGATGGAGATATTTTACTGCTCCACTTGATACTGACGTCATAAATATATTTACTGCACATAATGTCACTACTAAGGTAAGAGAAGAGGGATGTAAACAATTGCACTTGACAGCGACTTCAGGCAAGAAGTGAGATATTACTTACAGTTTGTTTGCCATGGAAACTATAGAATGTATAGATATTATGAGCAAATGTTTCACTTTTTCCTTTGCTATTGGCTATATAGACAAGATTTACAGACTGCCCACAGTCCCCTTTGCTATTGGCTATATCGACAAGATTTACAGACTGCCCACAGTCCACTTTGCTATTGGCTATATAGACAAGATTTACAGACTGTCCACAGTCCCCTTTGCTTTTGGCTATATAGAAAAGATTTACAGACTGTCCACAGTTCCCTTTGCTATTGGCTAAATAGACAAGATTTACAGATTGTCTACAGTCTCATTTGCTATTGGCTATATAGACAAAATTTACAAACTGCCAATTTCCTTTGCTATTGGCTCTAAAGATGAGATTTATAGAGTGTCTAACAGTTTCGTTTGCTATTGGTTCTATAGATGAGATTTACAGACTGTTCACACTTTCGCTTGCCAATGGTGTGGTAATCGAAATGAACAAATAACAGATTGTTCACAGTTTCATTTGTCAATGGCACAATGGACCAAGTAGGCAAATTGCTCATAGATTCGTGTATCATTAGCTCGATAGCCAAGAATAGTGGGTTGTTCCTTGTTTGCCAGAGGAGAAAACTCCGAGTGGCTGACAGACACCTTACGTATTTAACGGTATTCTTGCTATTAGCGTGAAGTGAGGCATTGGTATACTGTTATCTGTGCCTTAATCGCCACTGCAACAAACAAGCGATTGATAGACAACTCTGCATTGCTACTTTTATGAAACAACGGATGACGGACTGTTGATTGTTTGCCACTGATGGCAAACAAGAAATTTATATTTGTTATTTATTCTTTTTGTTACAGGCACAAGGCACGGGGTTGCTAGGTTATCTATTTTGTCCCTGTTTGCCAGGATTAAAATAAAGAATTACTAGATTGTGCAATATTTTTTCTTTCCACTAAAACGAAAAATGTATTTTGATTAAGATATTATTTGTTTTATTTTTAATATTTCAAGTGCCAACGGCAGCCCATTGGATTGATAGACTGCTGTTTATTATTTCTTACTATACTGGAAGAAACTCATCCATTGTTAATATTTTAATTCTTTTCTTTTTACCCTTTGCAATAATCACATTGAATTGTTACACACATTATTGCTTTGTTTGTCAGTATATAAGAGATGAATGTATCATTCTCTTTTAAATGTCATTAGTCCCTTCGAGATATTTAGCGTTTTCTTCTATTTCATCAGAGGATTTTCTTTAAAAATACTCTTTTCTGCCTTGGAGAACTATGATTAAAATAAGTACATTACATTTTGCAAACCAACATTCATTATGGATTTGTAATGTGCACTTAAGAGTAGACCACAACTATAAATCAGACCACAACTATAAATCAGACCACATCTATAAATCAGACCACAACTATAAATCAGACCACATCTATAAATTAGACCACAACTATAAATCAGACCACAACTATAAATCAGACCACTTCTATAAATTAGACCACAACTATAAATCAGACCACAACTATAAATCAGACCACATCTATAAATCAAACCACAACTATAAATCAGACCACATCTATAAATCAAACCACAACTATAAATCAGACCACAACTATAAATCAGACCACAACTATAAATCAGACCACAACTATAAATCAGACCATATCTATAAATCAGCATTGTCGAGTTTTAAGAAATGGTAACTCTGTGAGTGCAGACTTCTACTGAATGCTCAGCGGGACAACGATTAGTGCTTATGTGTTGGTCTCTGTTGCAGAAAAAGAAAAGAACACTTTTATATATGAATAGTTTCTATCTGTGTACATTTCAGAGAAGGTTGAAAGTAAGCTATGTGATTTTGAATAATTAAATAATTTAATGCATAATATGTATACATATATTTTAACTTAACTTTTCAAATCTTAAGATCTCTGAGGATTTTACAATTCTGGTTGCTGATGGAGGATGTAGAGAGTCGTGTTTAGATCTCTTGACCACCCAGTTCTGCGTAAAATAGGGTATCTACCTACCTGTAATTTCATCATTGCAAGCAATGAAAACTAAAGAAATCACTAGCTGCAGTAGTAGAAGTTTGACGAATGTGCTGCTCTTTGAGCAAGGAAACCATGGAGACTATGACTGTTTTCAGGACATTTCTCATTCAACAACAAGAATAACACACCATCATTTAAATTTTGTTTTTGTTGAATATCATGTTCATTTGTGATTCATTTATATTTATATTTCAATTAAAATCTTTTGTTATATATCTGTAATTTTTCTCATGTTAAATCATTAGTTTGTTTTGTAAAGTTTGAATTCTGTTTAATAAGAGTTGAATTTTTTTGTCTAAAAACATCTGTTTATTTTATGTGTAATTCTTGTAAAGTGCATTTTATGAATAAGTATTATTATTCAGCCTCTTTCCACGACTTCTGATTGACTGTCGGTTGTGATCCAAGGTCTCGGAATCTTACCAAGGTTCTGGGAGATCCAAGGTTTTTTCGGAGGATGTGGACACTTCCGAGGAGCGCTGCTTTGAGTAGTGGAGCGATTCTGTGGTTTCTAGGGAGTTTATTCAGGTAGCCTTCCAATTCAGATGTTATGTTCCCCAAGGCTCCTATCACTATAGGTATCACTTCTGTATCACTATAGGTATCGCTTCTGCACTTATTATTATTATTATTATTATTGCCTTTTTCCACGACTTCTATTTGAATGTCGGTTGTGATCCAAGGTCTCGGAATCTAACCAAGATTCTGGGAGATCCAAGGTTTTACGGAGGATGTAGGCTTTTCCGAGGAGCGTTGCTTTTATTAGTGGGGCAAGTGTGTGGTTTCCAGGTAGTTTATTCAGATAGAATTCCATCTCAGATGTTATGTTCCCAAATGTTCCTATTACTAGAGCTATCACTTCTGTTTATACATTCCACAGTCTGTATATTTCGTATCTGAGATCCTGATATTTTTTCTATATTTTTCTTTCTTTTGTTTTTATGTTTTTATCACTCGGAACAGTGACAGCGAACATTGCTGCTATTTTGTTAGATTTATCCAGTACAATATCTGACCTTAGCATGGGAATCACTCGATCTGCTCTTAGCTCAAAGTGACAGTATATTGACTTCGTCTGTCTCAGTGATTGCTTCTGGTTGGTGAATCATTGTTCTTTCTGAGGTCTTTAATCCAAAGCTTTCACATTAGGTTTCTATGTTAGAATTTAGTCACTTCGTAATGTCCTTTGGTGTATTCTGTCACAAGCAGAAGCTGACATCCAGATCGTATATGTTCTGTTGTTTATCTATGGATTTGCAGAATCTGCATTTGAAATCATTTGAGATTTTCATGATTTTGTTTTGTGTGATTTTGTGTCTAGTGCTCGTCCCTGTGCAGCTGTTATGAGTGCAAAAAGCTTTCAAACCTGCCTCTTTTAACCATCTGAATATTGATTGTTTTCTTGATGTTTCATCAGCCTTTTGCTGATGAAAATACTGTCCATAGAGAAATTTTTGGGTCCACCTGTTGCTAAAGCCTTTTTTAAAAAATAGTTTTCTTTCAAGTATTTTGTATTTGTTGATGTTGGTATAATCTACTCATCTTCACTGCTTTTATCAGTGGCTCATCTTTGTTGTTTTTCCACAACGCCGTTTACTTCTCCTGTAATGACATTTTTTATTTTCTTGAGTCCTCTGATTCACATCATCATCATCATTATCATCATAATTGTCATCGTCGTCGTCGTATTAGTAGTTGTCATCATCATCTTCTTTTCAGAGAATATTTTTAAATAATTCAAGTGTATAAAGACTAACATTTAAAAATAAATGCGATAAATTGTATGATATAAAACGCAAGCTGCTTAGATAAATACTTAATACTTAATATGAATTTTCGTACGCAGCAAATGACTAAAATAATGATTACGTATTTCTGTATTCAATAAAAATATATTCCCACAAAAGTTAACTTCTATAAATAATGATATACATATTAAACAAATAAATTAACATTGCGTTTTCATGTTCGTGCTAAGCTCACTGATACTTCTTTAAAATTGCCAAAAAACACGAGACAATGTTGCAGGGATATCGTTAAAATCGCCAAAACACGAGAGAGTGTTACAGGGATATCCGTTTAGATGTAATAATAAGCGTCTGACCGAAAGATAATTCTGTCACCTCCAGTCTGACCAGCCCTTTAGAAAGCAACACAAGGCTTTGTTTTATGTCGTTCGAATCGCTCTCAGGGGTGTCCCAAAAATGGCACATGCGTTTTTATCTCATTTCCTAGAGCTTCCTAGGCGAAATGACTTTTCGTCTGTGGTATTAATATTTAATGTCGTCATAAACACATTGGGGTTTCACTTCTTGGAGTTTCACACGAGATGATTGGTTCGAATGAAGTGTTCAAGAACATAGTTTTGCATGATTTAAAAAAAATATATTTCTTTGGGCGACAAGTTTCATGTATTGTTTATCTTGGTTTGTGGAAAGCACTTTTGTTTTTGTTATTTAACTATTTGTCCTGTTTTCAGCTTTCTCCTTTGGGCGTTGGCTGTTATTTCTCCCGAAACATTTGCTTCATGTTGTTTTGCATTGTTCTCTTTGTCAGTATTTGTCAGAGGTCGCAATCACGTATTGGTTTCTTACTCGATATTGTGCGTTCAAGAGTGAAGAAAATCACGCTAGAATTCATTCACACGTTTACAAAATCACTTGAAATGTATTTGAGTTAGACAAACCAAAGAGCACTTTACGTGTAAATTAAATTTTCATAAATATAATTTCTGTGAAAACAAGCACGATAGATTACGTATGGTTACTTTGCGTGTTGTTGTCTGTTGTAGCAGCGTTAGTATTAATAGTAAAATGTTGTCTGTTGTAGCAGCGTTAGTATTAATTGTAAAATGTTGTCTGTTGTAGCAGCGTTAGTATTAATAGTAATGTGAATGGTTTTATTTGTTACAAAGTTAAAGTTGTTTAAGTGTTACATCGTTACATCAGTTTTTAAAAATCTTTTCCCGACTTTAGATAATTATACTAACTCACTAGATAACCACGCAGAAATGTCAGCTAGTCACACCTTCAAAAGACAGAATATAAAATAATAACACGTTGCAAAAGTCATATAACTTCAGTAAGAATGATTCATTAGGTAACCTCAGTTAAAAACATAAGATGATCTCGCTAACATATTCAATACTATATTGTATTTACGTTACCAAGCTTTAAAAATTTCACATAACCATATTAAAAATCAGATAGCCCTACTGCAACGTCAAACAAACTACACTGGAAAATCTTACAACTTCATTAAAACGCAAGATAATTATAATAAAACCGCTTAAGACTACGTTAACATTGCTTGAAAACCCCACTAAACAATTAGATGCACACATTAAAATACCAGCAATCCACAAACATCAAGCTTGATAACCCACTAAACAATTAGATACCCAATTGACTATATCAGCAAACATAATAACTATATTATGATGTATATCACCTATACATTTGCATATTTAAATTGAATTAATATATTATCTTTTATTTTTAAGAAACGGATATTTATATTTTTCCTGAACAGTATATTTCCAATGTGAATTTCACTCCAGTCATACACTCGTTGTTGCTATAATTACAAAATGTTAAATAAATAATTTTAGTTATTTGTTATTCGGGAGTTCTGTTGATTATTATGAAGATTTATTTTTAAGTTTAAATTTTGCAAATTTCTAATCATTGCAAAATAATGATTCATAAGTTTTAAAATTAATTCAACAAAAGTTTACATTCTTATAATAATAATAACATATTGGTATACCTCAATACACTCTTCGGCTTATTAAGTTAAAGCCAGTTAATATATTTGTAATAGGTATAATATACTGTAATGCACTGTCATCTATATAAAGTATTTTAGTGCAATATAATCTGTATAATGTATTTTAGTGCATTGTAAACTGTATAATGTATTTTATTGCATTGTAATA
The DNA here is from genome assembly GCA_028829895.1 of Sinotaia quadrata. Lineage (NCBI taxonomy): Eukaryota > Metazoa > Mollusca > Gastropoda > Architaenioglossa > Viviparidae > Sinotaia > Sinotaia quadrata. Next base: position 90,605,609 of record CM054177.1, read on the forward strand.
TGTATAATGTATTGTAATGTATTGTAATCTGTATAATGTATTGTTATGTATTGTAATGTATTGTAATATATTGTAATCTGTATAATATATTGTTACTTCTTACTTCTTTTTTTTCCTTTCTTACTTTTAATTGTTGTTTATTGTTTATTCCATTAGTAAAGTTTATAACTTATTGTAAATAATTTATAACTTCTTCTTTATTTACATTGCTTCTTACTTTCAATTACTCTTTTTACAATATTTATACTTTTAAGATTTTCATAATTTATTGAAATTAATTTTGAATTAATATTTAGATTTCTTAAATTCACTGATTATTTATAGTTTATTTGTAGTTATTAGATGTTTTCAAAATAATTTTTAATTATTCTTTAACTTCAACGCTTCTTTTCCTCACGTGTTATTTTGTCTGCAATTTTAATAATTTACTGAAAATCATTTCTCAAATTATTTTTCATCTTCACCGCCTTTTATCTGTAGCTATGATTTTATTTCCCTGCGAGTCTATATTTATTCTGAGTATATTTTCTTTTTCCCTTTGTTTGTTACCTACTGCAGTATTTAATTAATTATTTATTAATAGTCTTTAATGTAGAATACTATTATTACTTTCAATCATTTAATTGACATTAACAGATTTAATTATTCCTAGATTGACTATTTGCACACGCGTCGTATTATTTATCTTTAAGCGGGAGCGTTTATCTATCAGCTGTGTTAATTTTGATGTGATCACAAGCAACATACTAACCGGACAAAGAGTATTTTGCTATGGGGTCGCTAACGCGGACCTCCGTTTTGGCAAATATGTCCTAGCAGTGGACCTGATCGCTGTTTGGTCAATTAAGTGTCACCCGGAACGCAAAGAAGATTTTCTCGATTTTATTACTTGCAGGATTGAATGACAGGTCTAATATCCCATGTGTCTGTCTACCCAAAGTGCTAACCACAGACTTGAATTGCAGGTTATTATACCCCACGTCTGTCTTCCCATATTGAGTATGGACAGAAAAAGGTAGACGAACGAACACTGTAGAGAGGATTTGTTTTGAAACCCAAAGTGGTCAATCTTCTCTTCCTCCATAACTGACTGGTTAATCAACTTCATGCTTCACACACGCAATTATCAAGAATGCGTACAATGAAACTGAAAACACGTGGTATATTTCATATACACATACTCACACACACATACAATCAGTCAAGAACAAGTATTATTAACATGAAATCACATAGCAATCACACACACATACAATCAGTCAAGAACATACATTATTAAGATGAAATCACATAGCATACTTTACACACACACACACACACACACACACACACACACACACACACACACACACACACACACACACATATACACACAGTTACTTATATGAATATCTGTGTGCATGCATGCATGTGTGTGTGTGTGTGTGTGTGTGTGTGTGTGTGTGTAAATTATGCTATGTCATTTCATGTTCATAATGCATTTCTTGACTGATTGTGAGTATGTGTGTGCGTGTAAATCAGACATTTATAATTTTTTCTTTGGTAAAGAATTATACATATCCTAACAGAAGCATAGATATACTTTTACATTACAGCTAGAACATTTGAAATGAAATGAAATGAGTTGAACATTTCAGTCTGTTTAACTCAACATCGTTTAACTTGACAACAAACTTTCCTAATTTCTTGTAAGCAGTGCTCAGTGAAACCGCCGTTGGCTTGGTAACATACGTTCGACTGACGTTAGCAGTTGTCAAAATGGCTCGAGCCATTTTTCAGACATTGACTGAAGAGGAGTAAATGTACGCCGTGCAAGGACACAATTGACGCCCCATTTAGAATGCATATGTCTGAGAGTAATCGACCGCTAGAATTCTGCAACACACATTCTTTTTCTTTCTTTTTTTTTTTGTGGCTAATTTGGAAGCATTGTGTCATTAGCAAATATAATCTATGACCATAACTGCTGGCACAGCCTGTTACAACAGAAGGTCAGCGAGTTCAGAGGGAATTTTAGATTTATTTAGTGCAAATGCAATATTCTGTCTGTCTGCCTCTCCCTTTGTCCTGACAGGTAGTCATCCGTTAAAAAATCTATCTATCTATCTATCTATCTATCTATCTATCTATCTATCTATCTATCTATCTATCTATCTATCTATCTATCTATCTGTCTGTCTGTCTGTCTGTCTGTCTGTCTATCTATCTATCTTTCTATCTATGTCTGTGTTAGTATGTCCTGTCATTTTCACTAAAAACTTATTTTACAGATATTTGAAAATAGTCTCGTAAAGAGAACGGTATTTTATAAATACATCTTTCAAACTATTACTAATATATTTAAAAGTTTCACATATATTTGTCGATAGAACCAATGTGTGCGTTATGTCTAGATATCCATATTGAAGCACCTTTGCCCAGACAACTTTAATCATACACCCTTGCTTAAACTACCATATTCAAAATACCCTTGATAAACTCTCGCAGTTAAATACTGTTGTCTAAACTCCCGTAAACAGATAACCCTTGATAAACTCTCGCAGTCAGAATATCTGGACCTTATGCTCGCATTCAGATTACGATTACCGTTTTATAATTAGCCTACACCCGTAATCAGACCTTGTTTAATGCACCCGTATTCGGGTGCCTTTTGTCAGATACGATATTCAGACCCGCTTATCCAGAGACCCGAGTTTAGATCGTGTCTCACCTTGACTAGACACCATGACTACTCATTTTGACTAGACACTTTTCATTACTTACCCTGACTAGACATTTTGACTAGACACTTTCATTACTTACCTTGACTAGACACTTTTCATTACTTACCTTGACCAGAAACTTTTCTTATTTACCTTGATACTTTCCATTACTTACCTTAACTAGACACATTGACTAGACACTTTCATTACTTACCTTGACTAGATACTTTGACTATATGCTTTTCCTTACTTACCTTTTCCTTACTTACCTTAACTAGACACTTTTTCTTTACTTACCTTAACTAGACACTTTCCATTACTTACCTTAACTAGACACTTTTTCTTACCGTAACTAGACACTTTCCATTACTTACCTTTACAAGACACATTGACTAGACACTTTTCATTACTTACCTTGACTAGACACTTTCCATTACTTACCTTGACTAGACACTTTCCATTACTTACCTTGACTAGACACTTTCCATTACTTACCTTGACTAGACACTTTCCATTACTTACCTTGACTAGACACTTTCCATTACTTACCTTGACTAGACACTTTTCATTACTTACCTTGACTAAACACTTTTCATTACTTACCTTGCCCAGAAACCCGAAGGTTTTAGGTACACGAGATCGAACAAGAGTAATCGCAACATTGCACTGGTAAAAACCGGATTCCCTGGAGAAATTATATATATTATTTGTTCGTTTGTTGAGGACATATGATTATATATGTACATATTTATTTAATTAGCTTGCAATTTATTTTTTTTCTTAATGGAATAAAGTTGATATACATACATTTCCCCCCCTAACTAATCCAGCATTATGGAACACTTTTTTCAATTTTCTATTTTAAATGTATTACTTAAAAAGGGCAAATTATGCATCTATTTGGCTTATGTCTTAAATAGAACAAGTTATTATATTTTGGCCTAAACTTTAATTAATATAAATTTATTTATAACTGAAATGCTTTACTTTTAAAGCGATTACTTATAATCCTATGTATTGCCTTTGTCAACCATTATCCCTCCTAGACAAATCCTCACCTTGAAAACCTGCACACAGAGCTACATGCTCAGTCATCTCCCAACTCCACCAATGCCATCTTACAGCAAAGACGACATTTATCGATGATTACAGCGATCTGTCTTCAGTTGTCCAAACGGGTTTTACTATTTTTTCCTTTTATAAGGCAGGCGTTAGGGAGATGCTCAAGCAAGGGTAATCACAGACATCAAATACTCATCTGTCTGTGCTTGTCAGTCCAAAAGGGGCGATTGAGAGTATTAAACGCGAATTAGCAAGAAATTAAACACGGATGTTACCAGGTCTTGGCAGCCCATACTTTGTTAGCAAGGGAGCTCATTCGGTAATCACTCAGGACAAAATGTACGCATCCTTCCTTGGAAATTGTATAGTTTTGGTATGGAAACTGATCCCAGCGTCTTTCACCTTGCTCCCCTATATCAGATCGCACTGTTATCCACCCTCACCTCACCTGCCTCACCCTGCTCACTTCAACACCCAGTGGCAAGCTCCTTAAATTTTTCTCGCGGAAACTCGCCTCCCCGGCTACCTGTGTGGTAGTTAATGGATGCTTATCTGTTTTGTTCCGTGCAGTAAGCTCTGTGAAGGGCTATTTGAAATACGTGCACAAGAGTACAAGCAAATGTATGGAGTAGACGTTTAGACTGGATACATTTAGCATTAAGCAGTATACTGGATACATTTAGCATTAAGCAGTAGACTGGATACATTTAGCATTAAGCAGTAGACTGGATACATTTAGCATTAAGCAGTAGACTGGATACATTTAGCATTAAGCAGTAGACTGGATACATTTAGCATTAAGCTGTTGATGTTTATAGTGGATAAATTGGCATGTAGACTGGGTAACGGATTAAACACAATAGTGAAAAAAGAATTAATAAATATTCACATTTTATTCAATTAATTCTTATTTAATTCACATATATACATTTTTCTAAAAATTAGGCCTAAATGGTGAATGTTGCATCTTTTCAAGCTGCCCTGCCCAAATAAATAATTATATCTACCGCAGGTTAGCTGCCTGAATATCTAATTGTTGAGTCCAGATGTTCGCATGCACAGGAAATATGATATATTTTCATCACAATGTATATTATATTAAACAAAAAATGAAGTTTGAAAGTGTAACGTCACAATAGAGAATTGTGCATCTATTTGGCCTATTTAGAGACAGAAGGTTTAAATATATATTAATAAGTACTTGTGACGTTTCTGTGTAAAAGAGTAGATTTGATAGTTGTGTGTAAAAGAGTACTTGTGACAGTTGTGTGAAAAATGAGTACTTGTGACAGTTGTGTGTAAAAGAGTAGATTTGGTAGTTGTGTGTAAAAGAGTACTTGTGACAGGTGTGTGAAAAAAAGAGTACTTGTGACAGTTGTGTGAAAAAAGAGTACTTGTGGCAGCTGTGTGTAACAGAGAACTTGTGACAGTTTGTGTCATTGAGTACTTGTGACAGGTCTGTGTAAAAAATTGATTCTTATACAATTCAGTGAAATAGCTAGCAATGAGTACTTGTAACAGTTCTGTGTATAAGTTTTAATATGTTCCATTCAGAATCAACAGCTAATAGTTTTTGTTATTTGAAAATGATTGACTATTTTGAACTGAATGTAAATAGTTAAAATATTTACAGTCAGTAAAATTACTGTCTAGTTGTGTAAGTGTTATAGCTAATCATTCAGCGTTTTAACTTTAGTATAAATATTTCTAATCCAATATAGACAACCAATCGTTTACAAGTCAATGAATAAGAGTAACTATATAAAGTTCAGTGTCAGAATAGTGATTAGTTACAAGTCAATGAATAAGAGTAACTATATAAAGTTCAGTGTCAGAATAGTGATTAGTTACATGTCAGCATATAAGAAAAGAGTGTCATTTCAGTCTAACAGGAAAAAACTATTTATTTTTTAATCTGCTGTTTTAGATTTTAAACAACCAAACAAACAACGGCTTGTTATAGTCTGGCGTGTTAACTCGCTGAGATTGTGCTTGTATGTCTGACATAATAAAATGATAATATAGTACGCGTTAGAATGACTGTATTGGTTTCCTGTTCTTACGAGATGCTCAATGACATACTGACTGATTCACATTCACAGTATACACAAATATACACCAGACAACGCTATATTGCCCTGGACTGCACTTCAACACTTATACTGCTCCTACACACCTACACATTCATATATACACAAACACATGTACACCTCTGAAAGTACGCATGCGCCAAAAAGGCTAAAAAAAATAATCGAAAGGGATGCTACTCAGTTCACAAATTCCCTCTCCGGGAAAGAAACTGAGCATTGTGAATGTACACACTACTTTCCTTACACTTGGCTTTGTTGATTCAGTTACTGTTCTGTAAGAAAATATCACACCTTTGTCTCCCTCTCTCACGGGACGTCAGGTTTAGCTCGCCACAACCGTCATTTAATGTTAATGTCTATTAGGAACTCACCATTGTTGTCTACTTGCTGTCTAAAGCTTTCATTTTTCTTCCACTTGTGTTTTTTTTTTAATGTCACCAGTGTATTTGGATTGAAATGACTATACTATCTGCAATTAATACATTTTGTATTGCAATGATCAAATAATTTGACTTACTGATTTGTCCTTGTTTTAAAGACAAAAATAAATTTTAGCAGCCATATTTCTGTTCACCCATCGTCTCTGCCACACACGCATACATATACATACTTAAATTCACACACACACACACACACACACACACACACACACACACACACACACACACACACACACACACATGAAATACAATTTTATCGTGCACATTATGTACATATATACGTATTTGTTGCAGTTACCGAGATCTTGGTTGAAAGTCGTCTCGTACGCGTTTCGTTTCAGCTGTTGCATCATTTAGTTTCTCCTTGTGTGTAATTGTCCGACAGCAAATGCTTCGTTATAGTTGCATCTGTCTGCCAGCCTGCGTCCACAACCCTGCCACGACCGGCAACACCTTTTACTGACACGCGATTATTGGGACTGTAATAAACTCACGCACACACGCACACACGCACATACGCGCGCGCGCGCGCGCACACACACACACACACACACACACACACGCACACACAGTAACATGCAAACGCGCACAGATATGTAAGTATTAGTCAAGGGATCCGGTCAGAGCTCTGACTCTGAGAGAGTCAAAGATTTGCCGATACCCATCCATTAAGTTATCATGTATAAAACTACTGTGACTCATCAATAAAACCATCAGTCTATAACACTACCCATCCATAAAGATACTCATCTATAAAACTATTACCCATCCGTAAAACTACATACCAATAAATCTACCCATCCACAAAACTACCCATTCATAAACTATCAAACAATAAAACCATCATTCCATAACACTACCCAAATAGAAAGCTACTCATGCATAAAACCATCCGTCCATAACACTACTCATCCATAAAGATACCCGTCATTAAATTGGTCATTATTAAAAGATGAAAAAATAATCTGTTAACAGTTTTAAACCGTGAGATTTAATCAATTCCATTAGTATTTGGTCATCGGAATTGGTATATACATATTTGGTCATCGGAATAGGTATATGCATTTTTGGTCATCGATATTGGTATATACATGTTTGTTCATAATAATACTATAATACTATAATGATCACAACAACACACATGTTTAATCACCCGAATGCGAATGATCAGTATGTAATAATTTGATCATGACAAACACACGTTTAATCATCAGCTAGGAGATGTACGTTTATGACAGATGACCAGAATCAATATGTAGACTCATATTTGGTCATCAAATTTGGCACAATTAGAAATGAGTTGTATATTAATATGCACATATACGTCACTCTTTGGTTTTACTATAGGTGCATTTACATTGAAGATCAAAATATGCCATATTGCATTGAAATTATTCCCCTTAATTTCCATAGCACTAGAGACCATTATGACTGAATAGACCGAATGGAGGTAAATCATTATGATCGTGCTTAATTCCCTTCAATTTATTTCAGCCCAAAGGATCCCAAGTGCAAAAAGGAAAGAAGAACACAGGTTTCACAGCAATATATTGCCATTGAACGGTATACGCTATTTGTTTATCACAATAGACACACACTTGTCTGGTCATCAGGGATGAACGATACATGCACATTATATCTTTCATCTTTCTTTACCCAGTAAGAGAGACAACTTTCAACGATAAACGCTGGTCCTGTAGTGTATTCTTTACTCAGTCCCAGTCATAAACGGAAGTCAGTGAGGCGCGAAGATGTCTCCAGTTTCACGGAACATTCACGTCTGGCAAGTGTCAAGATTAAGGGGCCGTAATTCTGTGCAGTGTCAAAGGAACTCCTTGCTTGCTTTTTGTAAAAGCCAAGCGTCGCCCGTACCGAGGAAAACACTGTACGAGAGCCACCCGCTTAACTTGAATCCACCCTGATTTCATTCAGGGCGACGTGTCGCGCGCGAGATAAAACGTCCCAAATTAAGTGTGAATGATTGGGTCACACGGATAGAATGACAAAATGTCGGAACGGCCATTAGGTGCAATGTTGTATGACGTTAGCTCCAGTGCACTGTGTTACTGTGAGCATTAACTGTTGTATGGCGTTAGCTCCAGTGCACTGTGTTACTGTGAGCATTAGCTGTTGTATGACGTTAGCTCCAGTGCACTGTGTTACTGTGAGCATTAGCTGTTGTATGACGTTAGCTCCAGTGCACTGTGTTACTGTGAGCATTAACTGTTGTATGACGTTAGCTCCAGTGCACTGTGTTACTGTGAGCATTAGCTGTTGTATGACGTTAGCTCCAGTGCACTGTGTTACTGTGAGCATTAGCTGTTGTATGACGTTAGCTCCAGTGCACTGTGTTACTGTGAGCATTAGCTGTTGTATGACGTTAGCTCCAGTGCACTGTGTTACTGTGAGCATTAGCTGTTGTATGACGTTAGCTCCAGTGCACTGTGTTACTGTGAGCATTAGCTGTTGTATGACGTTAGCTCCAGTGCACTGTATTACTGTGAGCATTAGCTTTTGTATGCAATGAATGCAATGTTGCATGAAGCTACAGTAGCTACAGTAACACTGTGCTTTGGAGCTAACTTCGTACAACATTGTATACAACAGATAATGTATGCAATGTTGAATGAATTTAGCTCAGGAGTAGTGTTACTCTGAACAATAGCTGTTGTATTCAATGTCGTTTGAAATAGCTCCAATGCAAAATGATAATTTGTGCATTAGTCCTTGTCCACACTGTTCTTAAGAATTATCTAATTAAATGTTATACTGCGTATGTGAGTCCTAATGCACAATGTTACTGTTTACATTAGTCCTAATGCGCAATGTTACTATTTACATCAGCCATAGTGCACAATGTTACTATTTACATTAGCCATAGTGCACAATGTTACTATTTACATCAGCCATAGTGCACAATGTTACTATTTACATTAGCCATTTTGCACAATGTTACTGTTTACATTAGCTGTAGAGCACAATGTTACTGTTTACATTAGCCGTAGTGCATAATGTTACTATGTACATTAGCCATAGTACACAATGTCACTATTTCAATTAACCATAGTGCACAATGTTACTATTTACATTAGTCTTAATGCACAAAGTCATTCCTTGCTTTAGTCCTAATGCACAATGTTATTGTTTACATTAGTCTTAATGCACAAAGTCATTCCTTGCTTTAGTCCTAATGCACAATGTTATTGTTTACATTAGTCTTAATGCATCAAGTCACTCTTTGCTTTAGTCCTAATGCACAATGTTATTGTTTACATTAGTCTTAATGCACAAAGTCATTCCTTGCTTTAGTCCTAATGCACAATGTTATTGTTTACATTAGTCTTAATGCACAAAGTCATTCCTTGCTTTAGTCCTAATGCACAATGTTATTGTTTACATTAGTCTTAATGCACAAAGTTATTCCTTGCTTTAGTCCTAATGCACAATGTTATTGTTTACATTAGTCTTAATGCATCAAGTCACTCTTTGCTTTAGTCCTAATGCAAAATGTTATTGTTTACATTAGTCTTAATGCATCAAGTCACTCTTTGCTTTAGTCCTAATGCACAATGTTATTGTTTACATTAGTCTTAATGCATCAAGTCACTCTTTGCTTTAGTCCTAATGCACAATGTTATTGTTTACATTAGTCTTAATGCATCAAGTCACTCTTTGCTTTAGTCCTAATGCACAATGTTATTGTTTACATTAGTCCTAATGCACAATGTTCGTTTATAGTATATGATGCCACCACCACCTACGTAATGGTTATTATCATTATTAATTAATTAGTCATCCATAACTAATTACAAGTGATGAAAATCTTAATGTATGTTATTAATAATTCTCCAGCAGACACCGTTCATCTCTCTCACTTGGTGGATGGGCGAGCGATGTAAACTTTTTCTCTCTTCCACATTATTAAAGACAAACATTTACTGTCACACAATATTCCATAGATGGAAATCTTACTAAAGGAGAAGACAAATCTATCTTTAATCTATATTTAGTGAGTCCTCATCCACCCATTTTCTTTTCCAACATAAGGTTATGAATATGTGTAAGAAGGTCAATAAATTTAACAATACATTTATTAAATCACCAATCAAATATACATATGACAACTACAATGAAAAAAATTACTTGACATTGATATTTTCATGAAACCATGTTTGAACAACTTTTACACTACAGAATCTTATATCCAAAAATAAAATACAATTCAATACAAATCACAGGATAGTTCTCATCAGAGAACAGAAATGGAGATAATAGAGATAAGTGATAATAGTTTGAATGTGACCTGATTTAGGTGCTGTCTCAATAGTCTTTCCGCGTTTTTGTAAAGAAGACACAAGTTTATTGTCCGCCATCATTACGCCAGTTATACATGTTTATCTGGTACGTTTGTAGACACTGATTCACTGTTATTCTCTCGAGGTTTATTTGGGCGCCTTCCATGCATTTAACTCCCTGAGGCAAAACATCAATAGTAGCAATTTCCAGTAATTTCTTTATATCTGAAATTTCTCAATGTAGTCAGCATACTTTGCCACCATACATCAATGGAGTGTAGTGTATCTTTCATGCCCACACATTGTTCACTGCCTCTATCACGGTCAATTGTAGTGGTTTACTCCCTGTAAAATATAATCAGGGAACAAACACTATTTCCAGTTTATACATCTTTAACTCCATTCTTTCTTACATTCAAGTATCAACTTACAGTTTCATGAAACAGTATTTATTAACCCAATACACACACACACACACCATAATATATATATAGTATATCACTTTATGAACAGGTTCACAAAGATACGTTTTGCATACTATATACGAGCATCTTAGTTCAAACATTTGTAGAAATAATTGTCTACTCACATAATGCATCTCTACGTAAAACAAGTATAGCAAAAATGCATGAAATATTTCTATTTTCTCTCAATCAGCCAGTTAACTCACCATTAAGCTAACAGCCGCCTTTCAAGACAAGTCTTCTTCCCACACAAAATTCAAGTGATTAGACAATATAATTTTCTACGTAAACTTTTTTTTATTACAGCCCACTTGCTGGTCTCATTTTCGTAAATCTTAATGATTGGATTATTAATAGCTACTCATTCAGTTGGAACTGGTTTGCATTACATCAGCAATTTCTAGCATATTCTCAACTCGAGTGTTTACTCCAACTCTGACACAAAAATACCATCATAAGGAATGCCCAAGGCCATTACTTTAACAATTACTTTAACAATTTAACAATGTATATAATAATTAAATCTAGAAATAGGGATAGGCAAATTTAATTCGCCACACATTAATCCTAATACACATTGTTACTGTTTGATTTAGGTCTATTGTACAATGTTACTACTTACATTAGTCCTAGTGAATATGTAACTCTTGCTACAGGTACAATTTTCTATATCACTATTCCTAGTGTACACGTTCTGGAATTATCTATTTAATGCAATAATGTTGTACTGAATCAGCTGTAGTATACTATGCCGTTGTAGTTGTAGCTGGTTGAATGCTGTCTACCTTATCGAGTGAATTATGTTAGCGTGGTAGCGTTAGTCAGTGGGTGCATTATGTTGTTTGACATTGTCAGTGGGGTGTTTTAACTGGTGTGTCATTAGTCACTGAAGTGAATTTTATTTGTTTGGTATTAGTGTGATATGTATTATGTTGCTTGGTATTTGTTAGTAAGGTGTAATATGTTGGTTGGTATTAGTCAGTAGGGTGTATTATAAAGTTTGGTATTACTTAGTAGGGTGTATTATGTTCTTTGGTATTAGTCAGATTGTGTATTATGTTGTTTTGTATAAATCAGTAGGGTGTATTATGTTGTTTTGTATAAATCAGTAGGGTGTATTATGTTGCTTGTCAATAGTCAGTAAAGTGTTTTATGTTGTTTGACATTAGTCAGTAGGTTGTATTATGTTGTTTGGAATTAGTCAGATTGTGTAATAAGTTGTTTGGTATAAGTTAGTAGGGTGTATTATGCTATTATTTAGTAGGTGTAATATGGTGTTTGGTATAAGTTAGTAGGGTGTACCACGCTGTTTGGTATTAATCAGAGGTGTGTATCATATTGTTTAATATTAATCAGTAGTGTAAATTATGTTGTTTGATATTAATCAGTAGGGTGTATTATGCTGTTTGTTATTAGACTGTAGGGTTTAATATGATGTTTGGTATTAGACTGTAGGATATATTATTTTGTTTGGTATCAGACTGTAGGGTTTAATATGATGTTTGGTATTAGACTGTAGGATATATTATTTTGTTTGGAATCAGACTGTAGGGTTTAATATGATGTTTGGTATTAGACTGTAGGATATATTATTTTGTTTGGTATCAGACTGTAGGGTTTAATATGATGTTTGGTATTAGACAATAGGGTGTATTAGGTTGTTTGGCATTAGTGGGGGTTTATGTGGCATTAGCCTTGGGTAGAGATCAGAAAAAAATGTATAAAGTATAGAGGAATATATACATATACAGAAGAAGATTTGCCATTCATTACTAAAAGGGGAACAGCTTAATAAAGTAATCAGTATATCACAAAGGGAGATAATACTTTGTCACCCATTCACTTATATTTGTTCACAATCCTCCTTCCTTTGACTGCAATAACACACATACATACACATGCACACATACATATACACGCACGCACACACACACACACACACACACACACACACACACACACACACACACACACACCACGTACGTCCCACCCCCACACGTGTATACATAAGCTTTCCTTTAAGAAAGAGTGAGTTTAACTGGAGCCTCCACAGACAGCTGCCTGCAGGCAAGTGATTCTGGCATAGGTATTTTCCTACTGCAAGCACTTCATTCAAGTAAGTGATTCGGCTCGTGAGAACATCCTCACACAAGAAACGGTACGCCAAACTAATGTATGTGGTCTAAAACACAGCATGGACACTGTGCTAATAGAATGTAAGGGTTGTGCAGACTAGGAATTAGAGAATATTACTGTTGAATGTGGATTTATATTAGAGTTTTTAAAAAGACACTTGTCATTTAGAATTATGAAACTTAAGTAAGTAGATCTTTATAACTCAGTCACGTATGTAGCTGTCCTAGACTGGTTATGCAGTTGGATAAATTATGAATCCCAATCACTGAAATGACTCAGTCACGTATGTAGCTGTCACAGACTGGTTATGCAGTTGGATAAATTATGAATCCCAATCACTGAAAATGTCAATCAAACTAAACTACCCACTATAACGTAAATAGAAAACGGATTCGTTATTTATTATTCACAAGAATAAAATAAACTATTTGCATTACTATAGGATAGAACAAAAGAAACTATTTGCATTATTATTGGATAGAACAAAAGAAACTATTTGCATTACTATTGGATAGAACAAAAGAAACTATTTGCATTATTATTGGATAGAACAAAAGAAACTATTTGCATTATTATTGGATAGAACAAAAGAAACTATTGCATTATTATTGGATAGAACAAAAGAAACTATTTGCATTATTATTGGATAGAACAAAAGAAACTATTTGCATTACTATTGGATAGAACAAAAGAAACTATTTGCATTACTATTGGATAGAACAAAAGAAACATCTGTTGTAAGGATCTTTCAAACTAAATTAAACAGTTGTTTATGCATAATTCCACAAACGTTTAGCGACCAAATTCAAACTAAATTAAACAATTGTTATTTATAAATCCCCAAACTTTGTTACTACAAAATTAAAATTAAGTCTTGATTATAAACATTCTCAGAAAACACTAAAATATTTTGACAATTATGCAGCCAGATATGTGTAAAACTTAATTGAAACTAAATCATGCAGTTAGAGGTGTGTATAACTATATTCAAATTAAATTAAGCAGCTAGATTTGTGTGAAACTGTATTCAAACTAAATTATGCAGCTATATTTGTGTAAAACTGTATTCAAACTAAATTATGCAGAGAATTGAATGGTGACTGAACCTAGCTGACAATATCTAAACTTAACGTAACATAGCTGATAGTACTTAACTGAACTTAATCTATCTGATAATATCTAAACTGAACTTAACATAGCTGATAGTACTTAAGTGAACTTAACCTAGTGGATAATATCTAAACTGAACGTAACCTAGTTGATAATATCTACTCGAAATATGGCGTATCTGTGACAAACGTACTAAACTAAACGTAAACCTAGTTGATAGTATCTAAACTGAACGTAACCTAGTTGATAATATCTAAACTGAACGTAACCTAGTTGATAATATCTACTCGGAGTATGGGGTAAAGCCCTATCTGGGACGGTCATACTAAATTGTGCAATCGAATTATAAACAAGGTTCGAAAACAAATCTTTGAAGATCAGTCACCTCTAATGCTTATTTTGCAGTACAATTGCGAATGGCAGCACACTCTAGTACATTCCATTCTAGACATTCTATTTTTCATTACTCATATGTACAATGATGACCAATTATAGCTCTTGTTTCAAAAATCATGTTTGAATGCACTCACTCTATTCTTATGATTAGATATATAGGCCTTTAAGAAACATCTGTGGCTCTGAACAAATCTATGTTTCACAATAAGACATACATAAGAAACATCTGTAGCTCTAAACAAAACTATGGTACCTTTAGACATATATAGGTATGGCTAAGTAAATTTGTCTCTCCCTATTTTAAAATTTAAATCGTTAAATTGTCAGAGTAACCCGACCTTGGGCACTTCTTATGACGATATTTTGAAAGTGTGGGCACTTCTTATGACGATATTTTGAAAGTGTCTGAGTTGGAAGTAAACAACTAGAGTTTACTTGCTGTAGATAAATCTACTGTCTAATCACTTTGAATTTGGAGTGGCAAAGAAAAAGTCCAGTTTTGAAAGACAACTGCAACCAGTTGAGAGAAATGGACTTAGAAATATTTCATGCATATTGGTATGTTATTATCATGTTTATATAGAACTGTACCATGTATAGTGACTTTTATTTCTACAAGTGTTTAAACAAGGCTGCTCACATATAGTACACTAATGCTTGACATTGTTTTGTTATGCTGTATTTATTATGGTATGTGAGTGGTGCAAGCTAATAAATACTGTTGCAGGAAATTGTAAGTTGAGATTGGAATATAATAAAGAATGAAGTTATAAAGCAATAAACTAGAAGCTTAACATTTGTTCTCTGCTTATTATTTTGCAGAGACAAATAGCTTTTTATGCTTTCATTTCAAAGTTTGATTTAAACTTCTTGGCTTATTATTTATAAACCACTAGGACCAAATGTGGTAAGGTGGGAAGTGGCATGTAAGTGTAAGAACTCATTAAACTCTACTGATGTGTGGTGGCAAGATTTGCTGACTACCTGACACTTTATAGTGTAGAGAAGCTGTTGAACATTGCTCTATTTATTGTTCTGTTTGAAGGAGTTGACATGGGGAAAAGATGTGCCCAGGTTAACTCTAAGTAGGGGAATAATGTTTTTCAATATGCCAGTGAAGCAAGTGGAGCTGACTTAATAAGGCTGACAATAACTTGTGTCTTTGTTACAAACATATATAGAAAGACTACTGAGACAGTAGTTAACAAGATTATGTAAAAAATCTATTATCACTTATCTCTAATGACTCCATTTCTGTTCTCTGATAAACATATCCTGTGATTTGTATTGACATTATTGTTAAATTGTATTTGAAGCATAAGGGTGTGAATTATAGAAATTATTCAATTGTGGTTTCATGAAATAAGTGATGTCAAGTAATCTATCTCATTGTATTTGTCATATGTATATTTGATTGTTGATTTAATAAATTTTTATTGTTAAATTTATTGACCATCTTACACATATTGATAACCTTATCGTTGAAGAAGAAAGTAGTTGGATGTGGGCTCACTAAATAGAGATTAAAGAAGGATTAATTTGTCTTCTCCTTTGGTAAGAAGTTTTTCACCTACGGAATATTGTGACAGTAAATAATTATCTTTAGCGTTGTTGAAGAGAGGAAATATTTACAGCTCCCGTTTATCCGCCAAGTGAAAGAGGCGAGTGGTGTCTCATGGACGATCATAAATACAAAAAAATAAGATTCTCACCACTTATAATTAGTTTTGGATGATTAATCAATTAATAATAATCATATCCATTAATGAAGTGGCGTTGGTGTCACAATACCTGTAGCTCTGTTCCAAACAATATTGTTAGCAATTAGACACCCATGGCACACATATGTATGTGCAAAAGCATAATTTAAGATTGTGTTCTGTGTGTGTCTGTGTGTGTGTGTGTGTGTGTGTGTGTGTGTGTGCGTGTGTGTGTGTGTGTGTGTGTTTACGACTAGAAAGTATTGCAGTGCTTATTAACAATTGTATGTACTCATTGTAAGCAACACATATTCCGAAGGCTGAACACCTCGGGGAGCCAGTGTTGAACAATGTAACAAAGTTGTAACAAATGTTTTGGGGAAGAAATAGCAGAAAGATAAAGCATTTTGTAAATGTGAAATTTGAAGATAAGCATGACATACCAAAAACATATAAATTTTCTATCAATTACTCTTAAAATAAACAATGTCCTCGTGGGTTATGTTCAGTGTTAATATTATTCATTATTTACTATTAAAATTTTAGTATATATTTTTATAAAATGCTTAAACTTTCACTTTATGCTTTCTGTATGCTATTTTAATTCCCTAATTCCCTTTAACATTATGTGTAGTGTAATGTGTTTATGTGACCCCTTAATGTGATAATGCTATAAATGATAGAACACACAGCAAAATATATAACAAAAATGAATATATATCAACTGGTGTCATTCAGAACTAGTTTTATGGAGAACACGCATTTCTGTAATTTGGTCATCTGTCTGGAAACATGCACTCTTGTAATTTAGTGACGTAGAACTAACTGTCCAGAGAACGTGTACCACTTTTGTAATTTACTGTCCGGAGAATGCATACACTTGCAATCTAGTGAAGTAGTTAGAACTAGCTGTCCGAAAAAAAATGTGCACTATTGTAATTTAGTGATGTAGAATTAACTGTCCGGAGAATGCACACTCTTGTAATTTAGTGAAATATTTAGAACTAACTGTCTGGAGAATGTGCATTATTGTAATTTAGTGACGTAGAACTAACTGTGCGGAGAACGCACACTTTTGTAATTTAGTGATGTGGTTAGAAATAACTGTCCGGAGAATGCGCACCACTCTTGTAATTTAGTGACGTACAATTAACTGTCCGGAGAATGTGCACCACTCTTGTAATTTAGTCAAGTAGTTAGATCTAACTGTCCGGAGAACACGCACTCTTGCAATTTAGTCAAGTAGTTAGATCTAACTGTGCAGAGAACGCTCACTCTTGTAATTTAGACAAGTAGTTAGATCTAACTGTGCAGAGAACGCGCACTCTTGTAATTTAGTCAAATAGTTAGATCTAACTGTGCAGAGAACGCGCACTCTTGTAATTTAGTCAAATAGTTAGATCTAACTGTCCGGAGAACGCGCACTCTTGTAATGTAGGCAAGCCCGGAGGCCTTCCCACGGTCACCGAAGCAAGTGCGCGCTTGACTTTTTGTTGTTGCAAGCAGATCGTAAATCCTACGATCAAACCCTTCGCTGCAGGCAATATTGTTCGTTCTGTTTTGGACTTTTCCTTTGAAACAATCTGACAATACAAATCAACAAACACTGGCATCATGCGTAGGCATGCTGGTTACTGCGACTTTAATGACGAAAGAAGAGCACTTCAGATGATTTGAAAACACTTAGACAATAAGGGTGCTTGTGTCCCTCTGCCACATGTGCTTCTATACATGGTAGGACACTTGACTTTAATCTTTCAATTAACCGTTTGGCAGAGAACCGTTCATTTTGGTCTTTTTGCTTTGTCAGAAAAGTTTGGTTTATTTTTTTAAATGTACTTTTTTTCCCCTCGGGTTTTGCACTATTCTAAATATAATCAAGAGTTTTCCTATGCAGAAAGGTATATTTTGTCACTTCAGATTTAATTAGATTATATTTTGTATCATTTAAAATGCAAAACCGACTGTTTCATTTCTAAACAGCGTATATTTTGACATACATTGTACCAAGCGTTTGGTCTTTGGATGCTAATACTGGGACATATTTTTTTTAATGCAACCAAACTTTTAGTTATTAAAATTCTTATATTCTGACATGCTTGTTGTGAAATGTGAGCTCTATTTTTATTATTAAAAAACACATACATTTCATCATTTTATTGTTCTTAAGTGCAAGCAAAGGCATATTAATTATATAAAGAAATATTTCTTTGGGCACGTTACTAGGTTTTAAAACAGTAAAAATGAAGTTTAATATTTGTGTAGAGCAAAGAATATTGTGTGTTGTACTGATAATAAATTGTAGTTCCGTGTAAGAGAGATAACAAATAAATTAAAGGTATATAAATCAATAATCATAGCATATAAAATAAGGAAACATTAACTTCCTTCCTTTCGCTTGCCTCTTAATTCTATAACAAAATACAATGTTATATATCATATTTCGTTCACTTGTTTGCCTCTTAATACTTTTTTCTATAACAAAATACAATGTTATATATCATATTTCGTTCACTTGTTTGCCTCTTAATACTTTTTCTCTAACAAAATACAATGTTATATATCATATTTCGTTCACTTGTTCGAAAAATACTTTCGTAATATGTTTTTTTATGTGTTATTTGGTCCATGTTTCAATATAGCAGAAAACAAATTGCTTATGAAACTGCATCGTCCGGATTTCATGTTAGTGTAAACTAGGCTTTAGCAGTACTATTAATTTTCAATTAACAGAAAACAAGGCCCGCAGCTCTTGCGATTATCCAAGAGTTTATCCTTTTCAGTTTACCGGTGCACTGAAATCTCAGAGGCAATTTTCCGCAACATACGTCTTGTGAAAACGCACTGAGGAAAGGCTTGACACTGTCCTTTCTGATCTTTATCATTGCTGGCTGCTGCCATGACGGAATTTTCTCCCCTTTCTCTCCCTCTTTATCTCCTCTTTCTCACTTTCAGTCAATTTTCCGCCTTCTTTCCTTCTTTTTTTCTTTCCATCGTGCCTCTTTTTGTGGTTTAACCCTACATCTATACGAATATTCCCCCCCCCCCCTCTTCTCTACGTATGCTGGCTTTTTTGCTTCCGCTCTCGTTTTGACAAGGTTTCCCTTTCGTCCAGAGTGAAACAAAACATCGGTATAAATGTTTTATTTGATACTATATTTTTTTCTTTTTTTACAGTAGTCTCGTACACGTATTCGTTATGGAAAGAAACGTAATCAGTTTCATGTTTCAGGGCTTAGATTTTAAATTAAGCCTGTGCTTTATTTTACCTTATGAAGAAAAGTGTAAAGATTCACGTAAAAGCAAATTAATACATGTTAAATCTATATGACATGACAGTAATGTAATCTGCTTGGACTATTACTCACAAACTTTGATATGTTATAGCAATGTAATCTGCTCGGACTATTACTCACAAACTTCGATATGTTACAGCAATGTAATCTGCTCGGACTATTACTCACAAACTTCGATATGTTACAGCAATGTAATCTGCTCGGACTATTACTCACAAACTTCGATATGTTACAGCAATGTAATCTGCTCGGACTATTACTCACAAACTTCGATATGTTATGCGTCTTGTTCTCTCACCTTAGAAAAATGCATGCGTTGTTCCATGTCGCGACGTCTCTCAGACATTTCAAATGCTGCACTGTTTAATTCTGTAATTTTGCAGCAAATGCTATAATGTCTTCCAAATCCGACCAAGTGATAACGGACATTGTCCTTCCTGCGCGTCGAGTAAAGGTCAAGGCTTGCCCATTCAAGATCAATGCATATGGTTTTCATTAAGAAGAAAAAGTTATTTTCAGCAAGTATTTGCAATAGTTGTCATGTCATATTCTTAATACGTATTCCATTCGTCGGCGTTTACGTCCTCTTGGACAATGAATGTTTGAATGTTGAAGAAGAAACATGATTAACAGAATGTGTCTGTCACTAGCCCTTCGGTTAAAAAGAAATAGTTGTGGGAGTCACTGAGTAAAAAGTTAATGTTTGCAAATACGTGTTGATAATATTCTCCAGCGATATTAGTCGTGTATCACTCTACAACTAGGAACTGGCAGCTGTTATACATTTCTTTGGGGTGCTTCCCCCCCCCATCCCCCGGATACCGGCTTTAGTTCAGTGCTGGTCTACGTGGCTACGGGGCGTTCCACATATTGCAGGTGCAATCCTTTGATACCAACTTGCACTTCTGACAAGTATATGGTCATTGCCCCAAAAGAACTATATAATGACAAGTCTCAAGATATTCATACCAGAACTGTATAATGACAAGTCTCAAGGTATTCACCCCAGAACTATATAATGACAAGTCTCAAGGTATTCACCCCAGAACTATATAATGACAAGTCTCAAGGTATTCACACCAGAATTCCCCGATCTTGTGACAACTAATGGCTAATCATGTGATTTATCTAGTCACTGATCTATTGACTGATATAATTACTGATCCAGTAACTGATTTATTCACTCAGGCTAGTGCCCGATCTAATAACTGATCTTTTGATTGATCTAATAACTTATCTTGAGTGTCTTCTGAAGATGTGGTTAACCACATAAATTCGCTGATTCAAGCAGATATTTCTTTTCTCCGCTCAGCGATTGTTTTCAAAATTTCTTTTATATATATATAATAGAGAGAGAGAGAGAGAGAGAGAGAGAGAGAGAGAGAGAGAGAGAGAGAGAGAGAGAGAGAGAGAGAGAGAGAGAGAGCTGTATTTGAAATCCTACAGAGTGTTGACATCTGTCTGAAATACTGTTGGAAAGAAGACGTTTCCTTGAAATCCTGCCTAAAGAAATCATCTCGTGGAAAACCTGTATAAACAAAAATCTGTTTTAAATCCTGTATATAAAAAGACCTCTATTGAATGCCTGTATAAAGAAGTCACAATTGGAAATCCTGCTTGAAGAAGACTTTACTTGAATGCTTGTATAAAGAAGTCACAATTGAAAATCCTGCTTGAAGAACACTTTACTTGAATGCCTATATAAAGATGTCACCTATTGGAAATCCTGCTTGAAGAAGACTTTACTTGAAATAGAACTCACTGTTGTACTACCTCGCGTTTTGAAATCTAAATCTGCTTGTGTGATAACAATAGAAAAAGACTATAGTATAGATCAGCACTTATAATAAAGTCTGTGGTGACACCAGAAATACACTTCCTAACATATATATCAGCTCTCATAAAATGCAGTCTGTGATAACAACAGAAAAATACTTTCTTAAATGCACTCAATACAATCTCATGCACTTAATCTACTAAGGAGATCACATATTTCACATTTGCTTCTGCGCCTGGTACTCTTGGAGGCCATGATAAGCATTATATGCAGAATTAATTACTTCTCTGTAAAATTGAATAAGTAATGAAGTTTCTTTATTAAGCCTACTATCGCTATTATTTATCATTTATTATCTTACTATTATTTGTTTGCCAAGAGTCTGGTCTCGTAAGGAGAAACCGTTTACATAAGTCCCATTACTGACACGTTTGAAAATCTCCTTTCCATTCTAACCATCATAACAAGATATAGTTCCATGATTTTGACTGGAACACTACAGTTTTGTATTAGATGGCCTCTTCAAATAAGTCAATAACTTGTAGGCGACTGTCAAAGGACGGTGTTGGATAACTGCTTGGCTACTACTACCCGCTGGCTAATTGCCTCGAACCCTCGTTTATGTAAGGTAAGCATGTATATTCTATAGGGGGATCTTTTCTAATTACTCTCAAAACTAGAATTATGATGTAGAAAAGAATCAAAGCAATTTAACCCTAAATAAATACAAACTAGTATACTCTAAATAAATGCAAACTAGTACAGTATACTATAAACAAATGCAAACTTGTATACTATAAATACAAACTAGTATATCATAAATAAATAAAAACTAATATACTATAAATAAATGGAAACTATAATGATATAAATAAACGCAAACCTACACACTATGAATAAATACAATCTAGAATACTATAAATAAATATAAACTATAATATTATAAATACATGCAAGCTAGCACACAATAAATAAATGCATGCTAGTACACTATAAATACACGCAAACTAATAAAGTAGAAATAAATGCAAAGTAGTACTTATAAATAAATTCCTCGTACGTGGGTGGTCTGCATACAGTAAACAAGACACTTATTATTGTAACAAGGAACTTTTGCATTTTAGTTTACGAATAGCAAACTTGTCTAGCTCAAAACGCAATCCACACTTCAGTTTCACATTCTGTCCTATTACTTCAACTGATTTGAATTCCGTCTTTTTAGGAGAGCAATCCAGTTAGAGAGGCTACAAAACTCGATTTGCATGATTGTAAATATGAGAAATAATTAACTTCCTCTCTATAAACCCAGAGGTAAATAAAATAATTAGATTTGAGAAATCTTTAATAATAACCGGCATTAACTAAAGCTAAAACGTGAAAATGAACCATATCAAAAACAACAACAAGAGTATTTAGCGTTATCTCGTGTACGTAATCTATCTACACAATATTGTGTGCGTGGGTGTGTATGCGCGCGGTGATTTTAACTCCTTTAATATATGACAACCTTCGAATATGTTGATGTGTGCGTGTGTGCAAATGTATCCGTGTGTGAGTGTGTGTGTACGCGTGGTGTCAATAATTATTTTTGAATATGTGAAAACTTTCTTACACTACTAGCCTTTAAAAAAAAAATGATAATGTCAATGTACTTAAGTTTATACAAAATATTGCTCTAAAAGGTGAATTCTTGTTACGAATAATTATTTGTGGCTAGTGCTAGTATTGCAAAACTCGGGTTACATTAAACAAAAGTATAATTATTTGTGGCTAGTGCTAGTATTGCAAAACACGGGGTTACATTATACAAAAGTAGAATTATTTGGGGCTAGTACTAGTATTGCAGAACATAAAATAAGGTTTCATTACTTGTGAATGTTTACGTACAACAAAAATAATGCGTTTTTGCCTGCGATAGTGTAATAAAATATTGGGAAAATATTAATAATATTTTTAAAAAAAATTTAATGATGTCTATTGTGAACCTTTGAATGATATACTTAAGTGACTATGCAAGACATAATTGGCAGTTAGTCGTGATTATGCACTACAATTTACAGGTTACGAACTCAGTGGAGTGTGCATGACATAACTGGTAGGCTGAAGTAGACATTTCAATCTATTTAAAATTCTTTTGCGAACGGGGTCACTATATTAACTCAGCTTGTGATGCTTGTGTAAAGTGCTTATCTGTCTACTCGAACGTAGAGTGAGTGTGATTCGTGTGAACTGTGCACTGACTATCGGAACGAATAGCCAATGTGATTCGGTTGAACGGTGCCTTTGTCTACTAGGAACGTAAAGTGAATATGGTTCATTGTAAACTGCTTTCCGATCTATTCGGAACGTAAAGCCAATGTGATTCGTGTGAACTGCTTTCTTGTCTACTAGTAACGTAAAGTTACTGTGATTCGCGTGAACCTCTTTTATGTCTACTAAGAACGTAAAATACATATGATTCGTGTAAACTGTGTTCCTGACTGGTCGGAACGTAAAGCAAATGTGATTCTTGTGAACTGTGTTCCTGTCAGGTCGGAACGTAAAGCAAATGTGATTCTTGTGAACTGTGTTCCTGTCTGATCGGAAAGTAAAGCAAATGAGATTCGTGTAAATTGTGTTCCTCTCTAGTCGGGACATAAAGCAAATGTGATTCTTGTGAACTATGTTTCTGTCTGGTCGGAACGTAAAGCAAATGTGATTTGTGTGAAATGTGTTCTTGTCTGGTCTGAACGTAAAGCAAATGTGATTAGTGTGAATTGTGTTCCTGTCTGGTCGGAGCGTAAAGCAAATGAGATTAGTGTGAACTGGGTTCCTGTCTACTTTGAGTGCACATGCGATGTCTGAAACTTGCGATCGTAGACAGTAGTTATCTGAGCGTGTCTTATCGTTCAGGGATCTACTGGGTCCTCCAGTGCAAGCAAAGGGAACAGTAAGGAACAATCTGAACTTCACATTTTACATTTCCCTCCTTCTTCTTATCATTACCATCACCGTCATCGTTGTTTGTCTTTATTACGATTTTTATGAGTATGCATATTAGCAATACATACAGACGTTAAAATTAAGGTGCGTTGTTTACTTTGAAT
>CM054177.1:91235162-91397662 GCA_028829895.1 Sinotaia quadrata
TCTATTTAAGCAAAAACTTGAAGCAAACTAACCATAACTGTACGTAGCCATTTAACGAAAGAAATTTAATTAACTAGAAACGTTTTTATTGTTATGAATGGAAAGTATATCGCATTGCATGTACTTACCCCTGAGACAGCCAATGGTGGATCTACACAGAAAGAAAAGAAAATATCACAAATGATTTAATAACAATGCATATATTACGCATAATTTAATATCATTCTCTTATGTGTGAGACTTTGCTGTAAGTGCACAGTAGATTTAGTTGTTAAATGTCGGTTTTAAAGTGTGAAAAGAAATAATAATTTTCCTTACCCACAATATCCTTGGCATTAATTGTGTAACAAACGGTGTCAACATTATCACTGCAACAGAAATCCCGAAAACATTATTTAATGAAAAAAACACTTTACATGTATTACTAGCGAATAATATGAAACATTAGGGTGGACTAAAAGTAAATCATAAACTTTGGAGTGTAATCTATACAATTATAAGCGCAATTAAGTCAGAGAGAGAGAGACAGAGAGAGACAGAGAGAGAGACAGAGAGAGAGAGAGATGACAAAAAAGGACACATTTAATTTTTAAAACAATATAATTTGAATATTAATATATTTATATAATTATTTATAATTCATTACTCAAAGAGTAAGAGTAAGATTAGTGAAAAGTATATGTAGCATTTCTATCAAAAGTAGTAATGCGACTTACATTTTTCTGTATAAAAAAATATGCACAAGTTATCAATTAAAAATTATTTCTATATAAAACTTGATATGCAAATCGGACCTGCTCCAATCTTTCAATTCCGCGCACACTTGATTCACTCCTGCAAATGTAGGCGTCACAGACATGGATGACTTCAGTGTGTTCGGTAAACCTGTTACTCCGTCAGGTTGTAAGGGAGAGAACTCTAAGTGAATGTCATCAGTCATCCAACCTTGAATCAACCTACAAGGAGTGCTTGAAAAAAGAGAAAGAAAAATCGTTTGTGTTTAGTAATGATGTGCTTATTGTTCCACAATCAAGTATTTTTCACTTATTGCAAAAAATACATTTAAATTTATTAACATGATTTCAATTTCTCTGTATGTGTATGCGTGTTTGAGATAATCATAAAATACAAATTTCTTTAAATGTGAAATTAAATATCTAAATGCTATTCCTCTAAAATTATAATCATAGCAAACTGATTTTGTCATGAACATTTTGTGAACAATTTCAACATAGTGCTTGGTGTCTAAATAGCGTCTAGACCATATGAATTAATAATTAAATCTGACAGAGAGTATCATGTGTAAATACCGTCTAGACTATATGAATTAATAACTAATCCAAGATAATTTACAGTATAACAAATAACTTCGACGTCAAAAACTACTTACTCGGGATAGCTCCGTATGTAAAGGGGGATAATGCACTGCATTCCAATCTGACACACGACCTCCATCCCGCTTATCGGCGTTGGTTCGATAAAATGTGGCTAAATAGAAAACAGTTAATTAATATATATTAAGCATTCCTCAACGGACAAGTTCATTTCCAGAGTTGTGAAGTTGGTCTAAAGCTTTCCGACTCCGAATCTGATTCCATAAATTTTAGAAATCTGACTCCCGATTTCCTACTCCAACTCCATCTGTGGTTTATTACTAATATCATATTGCATAAACGTATAAAGATTTAATTGTAAGTACGGCTTAGGTGTAAATATAAGTAAAAGTAGCTTTCATTTAAAAATTATTTTCAATGGTACAATAATTCACTACACCATCTCTCTCAAAATACAATTAATATGATAATGTTTATCTAATTGGATCTTTAAAAAAATCCATTCTAATTAGTCCAGCATCATTGCTGTTCTCAAATCGGATTTCATTTCTGGGGACAGAAAACAAATGTTCTAAATTTATTTGAGTCGGTGCAAACTATGTGACAGTCAAGGCGGTATCTTGAAAAATCTCAGTGTAGCAGGGTATTGTGATTTAGCGCTCAAATTAGATTTCGGTCAAATTTCTCAACCTCTTTCTGTGATTGGTAAAAAATATTTTGAATTTAGTTAGGTATCAAAAATTTATCTTTCTCCAAAATATTCCAAATTTAAGCGTCGACATTTTGACCAATCCTGTATGTCTAGATATGTATGTTTTTTAAATCTTCATCATCATTGTTACTGCTAATGAAGAAGAATGTGGTTGGATACTGTCATTTAGAGACATAGTTATCACCACATCTTCCTCTTGTACACCTGTCACACAAACTTCTAATTTAATTAGCAGAAGTTTTCTTTTGTTTTAATTTCATTACTTAATAGCTTCACAAACTACCTTTTACTTCAATTGCATAAAATGTGTTAAATTAATAATAAACAACTAACTTCAGACGTTATTTCGATTTTTGTAAATTTTTTTGACAACATGCATGGTTCATACGTGGATCCGCCTAAGCCTCGTCGACTCAAATTTGGAGTAGGGGTCGGGATATTTATACTGTCTTTGACTCTACAAATAAAGAAAAATCCACCAACTCCATACTCTGACTCCATACTCTGACCCCATACTCTTACCCCATAGCCCTGTTCATTAAAACGTATCTTGTTTGTAAAAGTAGGAAAATGCAACGCTTTGTACACATTACATTGTTAGCAATAGGGTGAATGAAACCACTGTTATGGACAGTGCATTTTGAGATGCACTACAATAATTTAGCAGGCGTCTCAACGCTAAAGTGTATGTTGAAGTACATCTACAATAATTTAACAAGCCTCTTACCGCTAAAGTGTATGTTGAGATATATCTACAATAATTTAGTAAGCTTCTTACCGCATCATGAAGTACATCCTCATTCACTGCCAAGTCTGTGTTAGCTGTAGAGATAATTATGAATCAAGTAATAAAAATAATGGTGACGATGCTGATTATCATGGTAATAATTTTATTGATAATTATATGATGATGATGATGATGGTGGTGGTGGTGGTGGTGGTGGTGATTTTGATGATGATGACGATCTTTTCACAATGTCCAGTGTTTTTGTGTAAGGCTCAAAACCTTTGAAAATACTAAATAATCATTAGCTTGAGAACGTTTAAATCATGGAGAGACGGTCATGGACAAAACAGGAATCTGACAAGATATGAAATCAGGAAGCACGGAATCTGAGAGTGAAACTGGTGTATATCGAACTAAATGTGAGTCCTACAAACATTTTGCACAATTTGTTATGTCCATAAAATGAGAATGCACTCTGGCGATATGTCATGTTAATGTTATGGTACAGTAAATATACAAATATCAGAAATATTATAGTTCAAATATGAAGATGGGGTGTATACGGGTGTGCATTAGTCATTTAGTAAAACAACAGTTTATAGTAGGGTGACTCTTAATGTCACTGGACACTGAGAGTGTGAAATGTGATATCACTGGACACTGAGAGTGTGAGGTGGAGAAAAGGAATACGATGAAGAGATCTAGATCGGGGCGGAGGGGGGGGTAAGGTAAGACAGAACAACTGTGTTGTGAGTGTTGTAACCTTTCTGTAGCAGTGTGTGAAGAAGCACACGGTTGTTAGTTACGGTCATCCTAACCAGTCATAGTTACGAGGGTTAAGATGGTTATGACTTCGACTGAGAGAAGTCTGAAATACGTACGACTCCACTTATAGTGCACTGAATATATCCATCACGTGAATAAATAATTCATTATTGTAAAATTGGGATGGGCATGGTTGTGCAAAACTTCTCAATATAAAGTTAGTCATAATTTAAAGCAAGCAATATGTTGTACATCAGGAAAATATTACTGTTTTGCAATGCTTGCAATGACAACAACATCAACATCACTTATTGATTTGGATGATGTACAAAGACTATAGAGAAACAAAAAATATAGAGATTTGAAATCGTACCATCACCTAAAGGTGTGAGAGATTGTTAACAACTGCAAGAAGTGTTTATTTTTCATTTTTTTAATCCTGATGTTAATAGTCTGCTGGGGGGAATTATTGTGCAAATTATTTATAATTTGCCGACAGAACATGACTTTTCTGTTCTCTATTAGAGTTAACCTGCAAAAGCTCTTTAACAAAAACAGTACTAGAGAATGTTGCGGGATTAATCTAAGTGACATCAGTTACTGTATTGAATGTCAGTTGTGTGACATCAGTTACTGTACTGAATGTCGGTTGTGTGACATCAGTTACTGTATTGAATGTCAGTTGGGTGACATCAGTTACTGTACTGAATGTCAGTTGTGTGACATCAGTTACTGTATTGAATGTCAGTTGTGTGACATAAATTACTGTATTGAATATCAGTTGTGTGACATCAATTATTGTATTGAATGTCAGTTGTGTGACATCAGTTACTGTATTGAATGTCAGTTGTGTGACATCAGTTACTGTATTGAATGTCAGTTGTGTGACATCAGTTACTGTATTGAATGTCAGTTGTGTGACATCAGTTACTGTATTGAATGTCAGTTGTGTGACATAAATTACTGTATTGAATATCAGTTGTGTGACATCAATTATTGTATTGAATGTCAGTTGTGTGACATCAGTTACTGTATTGAATGTCAGTTGTGTGACATCAGTTACTGTATTGAATGTCAGTTGTGTGACATCAGTTACTGTATTGAATGTCAGTTGTGTGACATCAGTTACTGTATTGAATGTCAGGTGTGTGACATCAGTTACTGTATTGAATGTCAGTTGTGTTACATCAGTTATTGTATTGAATGTCAGTTGTGTGATATCAGTTACTGTATTGAATGTCAGTTATGTGGCTGATATACGAAAATTGTGATTAATAATTTCACATATTTCGTGGGATGATATATTTTCTTTCATTTATTGATAAAATAAATATTTAGTTTTAAGATACTCAAGATATTTCGGATTTGATTATTTTTTAAACAAAAAAGAAATTGTTTGAATGTTTGGAATGGTGCAAGTCAAAATTAAATAATTTATTCCAAAGTAATGGATTGAAATTTTACTTTTATATGAATACTGATGTCTTTAATAATCTATTGGCTAAAATACTTAAGCACAATCAATCAGTCTCTCTCTCTCTCTCTCTCTCTCTCTCTCTCTCTTTATCTGTCTATCTATCTATTTATCTATCTATATATCTATCTATCTATAGATGGAAATACGTGTTGCAAAGGAAAGAAGTAACGAGACATTGACAAACACGTGCATTAATATTTTTCTTAAAAACTTGAGAAATGCTCAGTAATATATTTTAATCTCTTCTATTAATTTTCTTACTTTGTTGACATCCCCCACCATCTTTACCAAGCGGACACAGGCAGACTCTTAGGTTATTTCTCACTATGCACAATGCTTCTTCATCACACCCACCTTGGTTTGCACATTGGTCAGGAACTAAAGCAAATAAATTTACATTGTACATATAGTTAGCCAATGTTACTTAAATCTGTAAACTGTTTAATTAGAAATTTACATTGTAGATATAGTTAGCTAATGTTACTTAAATCTGTAAACTGTTTAATTAGAAATTTACATTGTAGCTATTGCCATAAATTTCAATATACATTTTGATAGTTTGATTTATACTTTTTTAAAGAGATGCTATTTGTGATTTGTATGATTTGGAAATGTTGTATAAAGATTATTTCCGAAGTGAAAGTCCAGATTGGACAGGGATTGCGGGTAGATTAAACTGGTGAGTGAATGAGTGAGTGTGTAAGTGAGTGATTGTGCGTAGAGTATTAGCCATGAGTTAGGACTATTATTGTTTGCGAGAATACTAGCTCCCATTCAGCTAAGCAATAGCATGGTCGGTTTAAGCCGTCACTCCAGAGTACAACGCATCACCTATAGTTAGACAATATTATCTAAATCCGTATACTTAACCAGTTACCTGAAATTGTAAGGTATTTTCATTAGAAATTTACATTGTAGGTACAGTTAGTCAATATTACCTTAATAAATAGTCTTTTTAATAAGAAAGCATCATAGACAATACACAAATACATTTATCTATGTTGATACGTTATAAAAGAAAAGAAATTCTCTTTATTTGTTCCTGTGTACAGAACTGACCCTCTCTACAGTTGTCTTCAGTATACCCGGGTTGACACAGACACTGAAAGCCAATGTCGCCATTCACACAAACTCCATTATTTAAGCAAACGTCTTCACTGCAACGCCCAGCTGGGAAATACAAACATTAACATATTTATTAGCAATAGCAAAATAGTAGTAATCATTACATGATTAAAAATATAAATGCAACATATTATTAATTATGATAGACTATGACTGTCTAATTACGTATTCACTGACCGGCGATGAATGTCCTTTAATTTAGATAATAACCAATTCAATTGATTGAGCAAGATAGTTTAAAAGAGCTCTTCTTCATTAATTTCTGACTTGAGAATCTATCAGAATAATATTCTGGACATTTAAATAAAATACATCTTGCATCATGATCTTCCGGTTCACGAAATAAATAAAGTGAAATTTGTAACCACAAACACAAATCAGTGTAACTCGAGCATCGTTGTCAGAGAATATTAAGCTAATTATGCCAGTTATGGAAACATTAATTTTCCTTTATTAACTGTTTCTATTGTCTATATAATTTATGAGAAGACTTTCGTTAAGCAACTAGGCTTAGCTGATACAATAACTTGTTACGTGTTAGAAATATGTGGGACAAGCCGCGGGTGAGCGAAAGGTCGTTAGCCGGATACGAGACGCCCATATTTGGTCACTTGCATTCCCTATCATGACGGCTGACCTCGATTCATTCATATATACGCATGAATTAATAGTATTCATCAGATGCGCAGATTATTCATAAACTGTACCCAATTGTCCAGGGGTAGAGATCTCGTCCACCATTGACCGCGCATTAACTTCACATAGTGGTAAATATAGTTGGCTTCTCTAAATTGTGTATTTCTCATTCGTAAAATTGTTGTATCTTTTTATTATATATATATTGTGTAAAATATTTATGTGATTGCTAAATGATTGTTAAATGATAGTTATATTTTTCTTGCAGAAGCTCAGTGACATTAGCGATTGATACATTTTGTAAAATGATCAAGTTAGATTAACAACGTGTATACTCCTGCTGTTAAATTGTTATCATGGGAAAGCACTAATGATCGTTAACACACGTTGTGTGAACCACAAGCTAAATTGTATTGTAATTGAGAAACTATATATTGTAAAGCTGAAACATTTATTCATTTAAAGATTTTCATTGATTTGGAACTAGCAAATTAGTGGAGTTTGAAAGAGTAATCTATCACTGTCACCACAAAGCCCATATAATCGCTTATTGCAACATGATACTGTAGGAATAAATTGTTCATTTACAGCCGGTCTGAGAGCCTGGGAACCTGTAGTCCTGTGAGGAGACTTGGAACCAGATATTAGCTTGGAACATTAACCTAGCATTTTCAATTCTGGAGACATTGTCCAAAGGCTACACAGAGTGCCTTTACCAACAATTGAAGGGCCAGCTGGAAGATATTCGCCATGTGACGTCAGAACTGCACCGGTAGATCGATGACAACATATTCAACTACTTCATAAACTAATGTTGTACTCATTTCTATTCAGTGATAAAAACACACTGTACCATCTCTCAATTAATGTTAATTGAAATCAACAGGATACTCGATTGCCATGCAACTAGTTCCATTAAAAATAGTGCAAGAAAATAATGTGTACGTACCTATAGAACAATTAGGTCCCTCGTATGGCACGTGGCACACACACGAATATCCGGTAGATAGTGAAGGTGAATTTACGCAAAGGCCATTGTGTGCACAAGGATTTGGGTCACATGGATCATCTTTTTAATAAATTAAATAAATATGCGTTTTTATAGATAGATAGATAGATAGATATATATATAGATAGATAGATAGATAGATAGATAGGTTGGTAGGTAGGTAGGTAGGTAGATAGATAGATAGATAGGTAGGTAGGTAGGTAGGTAGATAGATAGATAGATAGATAGATAGATAGATAGATAGATAGATAGATAGATAGATAGATAGATAGATAGATAGATAGATAGATAGATAGATAGATAGATAGATAGATAGATAGAAATATGTAGGTGCTACAATTGCCAAAATTGAATTGTTAGTAAAGGTGTTCGCATATAAAACCTGACGATTATAATAAACACATTGCACTTCTTGGTTCTTACCACAAAGTTCTGTTTGGCATAAAGGACATATAAAGTAGGACGGACAGACAGATGGACGGACTGACGGAGGGAGGGAGGGCTGGATAGATAGATAAATAGATAGACATACACAGAAACATAGAGAGAGAGATTCAGAGACCGTAAAGTGTCATACTTTGAATATTATGAACTGTAAAACAGCGTTCTTCGCCTCCGATCCTGTAAAGTAAACAAATTAACATATAAATTATAAATTAAAAAAACAATGCAAAATGTATAAAAACTCTTCCTTTCAAACCGATTAAATCAATGGTCCCCTTTTTCCTATGTACACTCAAAGTAAAAAAGGATGTTTTGAAGATTGGAAGGAAGGAAGGAAGGAAGGAAAGAAGGAAGGAAGGAAAGAAAGAAGGAATTTATTGAAGGAAATAAATATTGCAGATATTTTACTGTATTGTTTTTAAATGTGCATTCCACTACTAGCTGGGCCGATTTCGCACTGGGGAGAGATTGTTGGGGGAAGGGATAGGGTGGCTGTGCCTGATGGCTAAATCAACTTTTGTTTTTACAGAAGAAAACTCTTTTTGTGGTGTAAAAGGCATTAGTGTGTGTATTTGTTCTCTCTTCTAAAAGCTGTCATAGTTGTTGTGTTGCTTTCCTTTGCTTGTCTGGCTGCTTGCCTTAGGTGATGGCGATTTTTTTCTGTGATAGCTGTGGGGCTGTTCTATTTTATTTTATGTGTTCATTGTATTTGTATTATTATAGTCCAAGATGGAGTTTTAAGTTAGGCATGATATTTTAGCTTCTAGTATTATTACCAGCCTGTTTGGTGTTTTTCTATTCTCATTCGTATACGGGTTTTATCCTTCTAATGGTGTTTACTTATTTATTTATGACAATTTTTGTTATGGTTTTTCTGGGGTTTTAGGTTTAAATTTGTATTTTTTATTATGCTATTTTATTTTGATTATTTAATTCATGTACTTAGGTGGACCTCCCAAACATTACTTTAGGTGGTAGTCCTAGAAGTGGGGAATACCCTGGACGTGGTGTGGCAGTAGGGGTATCAATTGGGGTACAGACGGAATGTATAGACATATTACAACAGTTCACACACCACCTTATATATATTCTTACTTTAATGCATACTACCATATATGCTTACATACACAAAATAAAGATTATGACATCTTAGTTCCATCCAAAGAAACAATATTAGTTTATAACCCGACACTAGCTCCAAACTCATACCCCGTGAGTGGTAAGGTGGTGGTTGGCTACACTTCTGTTCTCTGATAAGAACTATCATGTGATTTGCATGATACTAATCTGTTGAATTGTGTGTTATGATATAAGAGTGTGGGTATTAAAATTATTCGAATGTGGTTTTGTGGAAATATTGATTTTAAGTAATCTTTTAATTTATTTGTTATATGTATATTTGACTGTTGCTTTAATAAATTTATTGTTAAATGTATTAACCTTCTTACACATATTGATAACTTTATGTTGGAGAAGAAAGTGGGTAGATGTAGATTAAAAGATGGATTTATCTTCTCCTTTAGTAAGAGGTTTTCCACATACTGAAATATTGTGTGACGGGTAAATGTTTATATGTTGTGGAAGAGAGAAAATGTTTACAGTGCTCGCAAATCCGCCTAGTGAGAGATCTGTGTCTTCTTAGAATTATTAATAACATATATTAAGACTCTCATCACTTTTAATTAGTTAAGGATGATTAATTAATAATAATAATCATAACCATTAATGTGTGGCGTTAGCATCACACCATCTATTTCGAGGTTCCCATCACTAGCCATTCATTTCGTGTTTGGGCGCATCGGACCACCAAGATGATTGGTAGTGTGAATGTTAATTGCTTTAAATGTTATTTGTTATTTATTTAGTTAAGTATTTAATTGTCTGGATTTTTGTTTTTGCTAATTAAGTTTAGGAGTGGTCACTTTATGGGCTTTGCTTCTGAAAACATCATCACTATTGTCCTATTTAGAGTGGTTTGTGTAGGAGTGAATATGGCTGATGTTTAAGTTATTTAATTTACTCAGTTCTCATGCCAGGTTATTTTGTTTTGATATTTTTTGTGGGGTGAGGAGGGGTGTTAAGTACTCCTTCTAGTGTGGATGGGATGTCGTTGTCTATAAGATATTTGGTGAACATTCTTCTTATCTGGCCTAATATTTGACAATGTTTAAGTATATTTTTAATTGTTAATCATTGTCCTCAACCGCATTTGATTATTCGCTGCCTAGTTTTAATTTCTTTATTCTTGTCTGGTCTTTTTATTTTGTTGTGCAATTAGATCTTTCGCTGCCTAGTCGTAATTTCGTTATTCTTGTCTGGTCTTTTCTTGTTGTGTAGTTAGACCTTTCGCTGCCTAGTCGTAATTTCGTTATTCTTGTCTGGTCTTTTCTTGTTGTGTAGTTAGACCTTTCGCTGCCTAGTCGTAATTTCGTTATTCTTGTCGGGTCTTGTTGTGCAGTTAGATCTTTCGCTGCCTAGTCGTAGTTTCCTTGTTCTCGTCTGATCTCTTTTCCTTGCTTATAGTATGTTGGAGTTATTTTACTGTTTTGTCTATCTTAGGTCTTCTACCTTTCGCTAGTTGTTATATTTGTCCTGCCACATTCTGTCTAATTGTTTATTTAGGTATTTTACTGTGGTGACATTATGGTTTGTAATTCTTTATTTCATGTCAGTCCCATTTTTGGTCCAGTGTGTCTGCTCTTTCACTTTCTGGTACGACTAATGTGAGCTGGCATCCATATAATGTTTACCTTCTGCCTTTGTCGTTTAGTTTAGTTGCTTGGTCCAGTATGACATAGCTTATGTCTGGTCTTTGTTTTGAATTATTTTACAAGGTGTCAACTGTTGAGAATAATTCAGTTGCTATTAAGTAGTTTGGGTTTATTTTTACTTGCATTTAATGCCTATTTAGAAAGGTAATCTTTTCTGCTGTAAATAGTGACGTAGTGTCTATAACCCCTAACCTAATTTTATCCTCGTTTTGGTTATATATTCCTATTCCTGTCTTTCCAGTTGTGGGGTCATGTTATCCGTCTGTGCTCATGTTTGTCCAGTCTGAGTAACATTCATCTACGTGTTGTAGATAAAGAATTTTGATTAGTGCGGGAAAGCCGTCTTTAGGGATTGTTTTAAATATTCTGTTTGTATTAGGTGGTCTAGATGCTTCTGAGATGGTTATTATCTTAGGTGGATGGTTATCGAGCATTGTTTGGAGTTTTAGATAAACTTTTGTTGCTCTTTGGATTGTTATTATTTGGATTCGATTTGTCCGCTCTCTGCTATTGTTCTCGTATTTGATGTCGATATTGGTTCTCCTAAAACAAGTTTTAGAGCTCTGACCTAATTGTCTGAGAGTTGTTTACTATAATGTGTGGTTTAGATCTAGTAGTACTGGCGCGCGTAGTGATCTGGGCATCTTGAAGGTATAGTATAGGTTTAACATTGTTTGTATTTTTGCTCCCCAAGTAGTTTTGGACACTGCATTCTGTGACATTGTTTGTACATTGCTGCCCAAGCAGGCTTGGACACTGCCTTCATTACGTTAAATCCTCTATTTGCTGATGATAAGCACTGATTTATATAATTTGTCATCTTGTGATTTGCCTAGAATGTTACTCCAAAACATTTTACTTTTATCTGATATTCTACTTCCATGCATGTATTTTTAATATTGTGAGGTTACATTTGACGGTTGTTTGCTTGAAATACTTTTGTTTGGAGTTTTGTTGTAGACAGTTTGAACCCGTAATCTATAAACCATTTTGTGATTTTTTTAGGTCTTGTATTTCTTGTGTCTCTGGTAATCGTATTTTCCATTAATTTTTGTGAGTGACGTCACATATTGAGGTATCATCCCCAAATTGTCCTGGTGTGTTGCATAAATGAGTCATCAATTAATTATGATGGCTGGAAGATTAATGACATTTTCAAGTCCACATTATGTATACTCATTTATGTTTTGTACAAACGGCAGGGGAAAAAATGGTGAGCAAAGATTTTCCGATTTTATTTGTAAATTAATGAAATACAAACGTCTGCAACGGTGAAAGGGAGTTTTCTTTCTGCATCTGAGAAAGAATTCCACATTTATTATGTAAGCCTATAAAACTCAGATAAAACTGATTTAATTTTGTTGTGTATGGTTCTGGAGCAAAGTAATCCTTTCTGCGGCGTTTTTTTTTTTTTTTTTTTTTTTTGTAATTGTACACTAACTAAACCAATAGGAAAAAAAGCATATATGTCATCATAAAATGAAAATAATACAATATCAGGGTTTTTGAATGCGGACATGAGTGTTCTGTTCTAATTTTAATTTGCGGACATATTGCATAATCTTCACTGGAATTAATTTTGCAGATCACGTGTGAGTATATAGAATTGTTTACTCTTTGATAGCATATTTTTAATAGACAGTAGACAGTGGACCAATAGTCAAATAAAGAATATGTATTGTTTATATAATATATTTTGCTTAATGTTTCATCAGACGTGTTTTATTGACAGTTACGAAGAACAGTGTGTTTAAAAGTTATAGTTGTCACGTTAACTGCTAGCCATATAAAATTATCCTCATAGAACTTGTGATCTGGAGTGTAAATCATCTTGCGTAATAATTTATTTTTGTATACAGTACATCCAAACAGATTTACAAGTGATTTGTGCTGTTAGTTCTGCTTCGATGAAGTGTTGTTTACTGATTCTGAGAAGTCAAAGGTCATGTTATTATTAACATCACTACATTCTTCTATAACTTGCATGTTTTTATTGTGATGTATTGACAATGCTTCTATTGTGATGTATTGACAATGTTTCTATTGTGATGTATTGACAATGTTTCTATTGTGATGTGATGACAATGTTTCTATTGTGATGTATGTACAATGTTTCTATTGTGATGTATGTACAATGTTTCTATTGTGATGTATTGACAATGTTTATATCGTTACAGCTGTTTGGAATTGCTGCGACACCAGAAATTATATACTTCAAACCGTAATGATTGAACTCTTCTGTGAGTTAAATATTTTGTCGTTTTAAAATAGACACTGACTGTAAATACAAATTTATAACCTTTCGATGGTTAGTTTAGTATCTTTGCGAACAATGTTTTACAATTGTAGTTTATATTATTTTATATATATATAAGTACGAATAAAGTTGTAACCATTATTTATTATTTTGTGTCCATGCATCATTACGAATAACCAATGATTGATTTATTATTGCCAGGTATTTTTACTAATGAATTAACCATTGACGGTTATAATTCTACATTTGTTCTAGAATTTCTTTCTGTTTCACCAAGGCAAAAGGAATATAACGTGAGAATATTGTTTTCATGGTTTAATTTGCCATTAACTTTATTTACACGATGACCGAAATTGTTGTGACCTTATCACAAACTCTTTCTTCACAGTTCGTGAACTTTTAATAAAAATTGTCATAAATCGTATTAAGAACTAATTAATTTAAGGCCTATACACAGAATGGTATGGTGATCATAAAACATGATAAATAAACAAAATAAAAAACATTATAACTAAAACATATTTCAAGCATTAAGGCGACAATGTTTATTTTAGCGAAATATGTAATAAGATACATCACGTAAGTTATAGCAGTTATAATAAACATTGCATAGAAAGAGGGAAAAGAAGCAATGAATGAATGTTGATATACTACAACAAATAGTCTGATAAGATACCAGTGTCACCAGTCATTCTAAAAGAAAATTAGGAAAAAAATGTAAGAATTTAACTTCTACATAGAGATAATTTTGATAGTAATAATCGACTCTTCTTACGTTTCAAGGTCAGAGGAAGGATATTCATCCCAAGTAGTTAAACCCTGAATACATACGCCATTGATCATAGCACTAGTTGTGACCCAGGAAATATAGTGTGTATATAGTAATGAATACATACGCCATTGGTCATAGCACTAGTTGTGACCCAGGAAATATAGTGTGTATATATAGCTTCGTACACATATCCATGACAACAGAAAATGCTTCTCAATGATTTATATGTGGTACACAACTTTATTTAGGCGGCTGCATTTATAAGTTGATTGTCATTTTAGTACTTTTGATGACGTCAGGATGGCGATGTTAAAAGAAGAGTACATAAAACTAAGGGAACTGCTCTATGAATATAAACAAACGTACGGAATATTCTATGACATATTACTCGGATAGTTGACTGAACACTGACTTAATTATGACTTGAATAAAGGAGATGAACACCTAGACAATATAATATTGACATTCTTCTGACATTACATTAATATATCACGGTTAGTTGTATCAAATGTAAATGAAGATGTAAATGAGGTTAAAACATCCCGGCATGCATATCTAAGTAAACATTCAGCAGCAGGGTATGAGGAGAATACTTTTAGGGAGTTCTGTGTCAGAAGTAGAAAGCTGACTAGAAATTATTGCATTAAAAGCACGGGGCCAACATTTCAACACGTGGGAGATTAAAAACATGACAACAATTTTCAGGCCTGTTGTTATTAAGGGTGTGCTTCATGCTTTTTAAGTAGTAATAGAAAAACACTTTCGAAATATCAGGGTGGAGATTGTTTAATTTTAACTCTCAAACATTAGGCTTGCTGGACTGGGATGAAGCCCAAAGAAACTGATGAAATGCTACATTAGTTTAACTGACCGTACACAGTCCGTAGATATGGTAAGAAAACGTGCACGTGCTTGTTGTTAAAAGTCATGGCCGTTGTTGTAAAGAGAGTGTGGAATATACTTTGTGTTTACTAGAATTTACCATTGAACCTGTCAAACCAGCCATGTTACTAAAGACAGTTAAAATTTAATTTTGTTTTTAAACCTGTCAAAACAGTCACGTTACGAAAGACAGTTAAAATATAATTATGTATTTAAAATTCAGTTCACATACCCTGCTCGTAGACATATTCTATCAGTTGGGTTTTCAGTGTCCAGAAGAATGTCTGTGGCACATGTTGTGTTGGTTGTACCAGCAACCTCAAAGGCAAACACGCCTTGTGACAGGCTTTGAACTGGAACGCTGTGATGTGTGAATATATTTGAAAAAGTGAAATAATTCCTGGTGATTAATAAAAAAATACACATTTGACACATGAATCATTTCAGGAGAAATGCTTATAAACAGAATGAATACAAATTATTGATTTTCATTGATAACAAAATCTTCTATGAATACAAATTATTGATTTTCATTGATAACAAAATCTTCTATGAATACAAATTATTGCTTTTCATTGATAACAAAATCTTCTATGACTACAAATTATTGCTTTTCATTGATAACAAAATCTTCTATGACTACAAATTATTGCTTTTCATTGATAACAAAATCTTCTATGACTACAAATTATTGCTTTTCATTGATAACAAAATCTTCTATGACTACAAATTATTGCTTTTCATTGATAACAAAATCTTCTATGACTACAAATTATTGCTTTTCATTGATAACAAAATCTTCTATGACTACAAATTATTGCTTTTCATTGATAACAAAATCTTCTATGACTACAAATTATTGCTTTTCATTGATAACAAAATCTTCTATGACTACAAATTATTGCT
This sequence comes from Sinotaia quadrata, assembly GCA_028829895.1. Lineage (NCBI taxonomy): Eukaryota > Metazoa > Mollusca > Gastropoda > Architaenioglossa > Viviparidae > Sinotaia > Sinotaia quadrata. The sequence goes on from CM054177.1 coordinate 91,250,980, forward strand.
TTTCATTGATAACAAAATCTTCTATGACTACAAATTATTGCTTTTCATTGATAACAAAATCTTCTATGACTACAAATTATTGCTTTTCATTGATAACAAAATCTTCTATGACTACAAATTATTGCTTTTCATTGATAACAAAATCTTCTATGACTACAAATTATTGCTTTTCATTGATAACAAAGGACACAAAGTAATGTTCAGGTTGCTCATTTACAAATTCTGCATAAAACTAATTGTGGCGCGCTTTGTTATTGAAATATCTAGAATCGGACAAATTACTGGCAATGTTTTATCTGTCCAGACTCTTCCAGTTTCTATAATGAATAATAAACATCGACCATTTCACGAGTTATAGTTGTATCTAATGTTATCTCGAATATAACATCACGTGAACATTGTACTTTGCAATTCTTTTAATTCATTTCTTTGTTTGAAACATACCTTAATGATATTACAGAATACCAAAGACATAGCTCACCATGACTTTGTGCGACCATTGGCGTTGGTCTGGACAATGATGTGACATGGTTGATCTCTGAGACAAACAATATCTGATTCGTCAGGCATCGTTAGATCGGAGAACGCGGCGCCCTGGTAACATTAAATATTAAAATCGAAATTAAATATTATATAATTTTAATTCCAAAATAAATATATTGCTCTACAAAATAATTATTTTTTTTATTTTGTGAGTGAATATTTTATTAATTCTATATCGTATTTATTTGCTAATAATTAACTTTTCCCAATAATATTAACTGAGGTCCTATCATTGGTTTATTTTATAACTGACCATGTATAAAATGTAAAAAAATAAACCCAGAAAATAAATATTATGTACATAATTGGAGAAATTTATATCTATAAGATATTTTAGAGAAACTCGTGGGACTAGGTCTTGATGAAAAATCAGTTAGTGCATAAGATCGAAGTGCATGAATGTAGCGAAGAAAAATGTACCAATCCAACTTTGACAAAGGATGCAAATGTTGTCAAATTCATTTTTTCCATCTGTATCTGTTTAAATTGAATGTAATTTAGTGTCTGTGGAAAAGTCGAGGTGTGATTCCGTTCACAAATTATTTAAACCTGCTGCTACTAAATCTAGTAATTAATTAATTAATCATTACACAGAAGATAATTATAATTATACGCCCAATGATAATGAATTTCTTTTTCAACTCACTGTCTTACTGTCTATCTACAGTCATAAGTTTAACTCACTAGCAGTGAAATGAATAAAACTAAATGTGACATAAATGTAAATAAGTGTTTTCCATACAATTGGGCAGAAATACCGAACCTTGGCAAAGATAGTGTTTGCTGTCAGATTTAATAAAATTAAGTTCACGTTCTCAACCAAACTGACGTAATACGAAGCAGCATACAAAGCATGAATTACACATCTTACTCATAGCGTATGTTATATATAGTTTATATATTAATGTGAAAAACACAAATAGAATTCAAGGAATTAAAGCAACGTTTTAAAATAAATCTTATCTGACAACTATTCCGGGTGTAATAATAATTAAATGCACTAAAGTTATCAATTTACATATAAGGATTCACAATATTTTGAGCAAAACGGCTAGACAGACGATAAATACAATGGGGCAGACGTCACATCACAAATTCAAATAGATCGAATATCTGTGTGAAATATTTCCTCACGGCTTAATTTGCACAAAGTCAGCTTTATTTCCGATGGCATGACGTCGTTATAATAAGTCAACTAAATGAAATTGACTGTCATCGCAATTCCCATTACAACTAGATGCTGTAAACTTTAAAGCCGCGATAGCTCTCAGTTTTTATTTTCACCACACCACTCTTCAGCGAGAAAGTCACTCAAGTCGACTGTTCAGGATCACCCCTCCAAAAAAATAAAATGCTATTTAATCATAATTTTTATCATATATCATATAAATTTACAACTTTCCCGAATTTTTTGTTAAACATACTTACGTTTTAGTCACCCGAGCGTTAAATTAAGATAGTAGATTCAATCTACTGTGATTTTAATAGAAATGCTGTTCAAATCAGAATCCTCTTATGTATGTCACATGATATATAGTTAAATTTGCATTAAAAGCATTTTTTTAAAAACATAATTTACAGTGTGTAGATTTTGAAATAAGAGATTTCGATGATTTTCACAGTTTAATCATCAAATTTCCAATTTCTCATTATGAAAAAATGACTTTTAGTTAAATTTGAAAAATTTTGTAAAGAATATTATATTTCTGAAGATTTTCTACAATAGGAATATCGCGATAATGTACTCTTCATCTTTAAGAAAACTAGATTTAATAATTTGTTGTAATTTCAAACAATAACATTTTAAAAAATAAAATGGTTCTATAATTACAAAATATGTATTTTAAGCGCATAATAGAATAAAAATAATTCTGAAATATATATAATTATATCAAAATTAAATTTGATTAAAATTAATAATGTAACATTGCATCATGTTAAGATAGATTGTACAATATATATATATATATATATATATATTCAAAGTATAAATCGTGTGTTTAGTGTAAAATAAACAAAAATATAGATAAGATAAAATAATTAAAATAAACAACGTTACACTAAATGTCACTGTTATTATCCTCGCTTATGAGGGAATACAATTCTTTATGTTAAAAGAATATCTAGTAAATATCAACGACAAAATACCTGTGGTCCGATGTATGGTTTCGCTACTAGACCTGCCAAGAAGCAAACGTGCGTGAAAAAAATTACAAAAGAAACAAATAGTCAGAGGAAATTAGTATTGAATGTATAAATGCGTAATATAATATAATATAATATAATATAATATAATATAATATAATATAATATAATATAATATAATATAATATAATATAATATAATATAATATAATATAATATAATATAATATAATATAATATAATATAATACATAACATATAAACTCAAGCTGTGTTATGAATAGGCGTAAATGTTGATTTGGCTGTAAACGCAAACATTGGCGCAATGTGAATAAAATCAGTGAATATCTTGGGTTGGGACAGATATAATTATAGTGTAGAGATGTTATTAAATATGTTAATATAAATGATGTTTGATTTTATGAAATTATATTGTTGATGACGCATTTATTTTCAGTATTTGTAACCGGCAAGATGCTTTGTCATTAGTTTTGTTTTTGTTTCGAATCCAGCCGTTGGGTGAGATATGACTGTAAGAGGACGTGTTGATATAATTAGTTATAGTACTGTCCTTTAGACTCTTCCTGAAATCAGCGTTCCTTCTAATATTTTTCCTGTGTGAACGGAACTGTCAGTTGTTTGTGCTTACTACCAAAACTTGTGCGGGGAATTTTAAAACTTCTGCGTGTCATTTTATAAACGGGCCTCGCGCTCGAGCAGCTTAGAGGGAACACTGCCTGTAATATATTGTATTTTTATGACTTTTTTCAGTATAGCGCCTTTATTGCATGGAGTACAAATGTACTTAAAGAGATTTGTGCATTTTATGTGAGTGAGTGGGTGAGTGAGTGAGTGAGTGAGTGAGTGAGTGAGTGAGAGAGAGAGAATGGGATAATAATTATAAAAATAGCATCAGCAATATTATTTTCTTTACTTCATTGATTGATCTAGCCGGCAACAATACTGATAAGTACTGTCCTGTGTTCTCGTTTGCTCAGTGACATATATTAATATTTTAATTTTCTTTTTCATGATAACACTTGTGTTCAATAAATTCACTTCCCTTTATCCAGACGTACTAAGTATGATTTAGAGGTTTGTTTTGTAGTATTCTTATAACAATATAACTTTGAATTATAATATTATCTATCAATCAATCAATCAATCAATCAATCAATCTATCTATCTATCTATCTATCTATCTATCTATATATCTATCTATCTATCTATCTATCCATCCATCCATCCATCCGTCTGTCCGTCCATCCGCCCGCCCCTCACTCCCTTCCTCCCTCCATCCATTAATCCATCCATCCATCCATCCATATATCTTTCTATCTACCTATCTATCTATCAGACTGTCTGCCTATCTAGATATCTAGAGTTTATATGAGTGAGAGAGAAGAAATTATGAAAATAAACTGTTAGTGTATTAGAGTACTTATTTTATTTTATCTTACCAGGTGAAATTTGACTTTGGATTTCGTAGCAAATGTTGACCACATTATTACTGCACACACATATACACATTTCAATGATTTATAATGTGAGGTAATATTCTAAATGTGAAGACATGCAAAACAATTTTGTAATTGTGTTTTAGTTAATATTCAAGTTGTATATGCATGACCCTTCCGTTCTCCTTTCCGAGATTTCCAACAGTAATTCTTAATGATACAATGACACAGATGTTGCAGATGAATGGAAAATATGGTCAGAAATTGTCTTGCTTTAAATTTTATGCAAAAGAAAGCGTTCCAGACAGAAGTTTCGCTTCACATAAATATGTTGTAACATTTATAAATAAGTACAAATTAAAATAACAAACTATAATTAAGACGTGTCGCTGAAAAATATTTGTAACCATTTTAGCTGTGTGAGTCAAAACCAGAAATTAATCATAATGAACATAAACCTGTATAGTGGGTTTTAGAAAGTGTTTAGAAAATTTTAGCTGTGGCGAGTCAAAGCCAGAAATTAATCATAACGAACATAAACCTGTATAGTGTGTTTTAGAAAGTGTTTAGAAAATTAAAAATAAAGACCAATATCAATAACACCAACAATTCTAATAATATAATATATTGCTTGGCGGTTTATAGCAATACTGCAGAATATTTGTATTTATTATTTGAGAAAAGTGAATTCTAATTTATGAAAATAATGAGTGGAGAAATATCTGCAAGTAAAATATATTTTTTATTTGCTAGATGCCGTGTTATACTTCAGTACTATATAACTTTATTTTATTTATTTTTGCCAGATGTTGTTTACTGCAATATTGTATTAGTGTGATGGATGAACCATGGGGCAAATTAAGCTTTCTATTCTTTTCTTCTTTCTATATTAATAATCAGTAATTGATAATTACTAGTTACGGCTGACCTCTGCATGGCCGATTAAGTAATCAGCCATACCCATGTACGCTACACACAGTAAAGGATAGAGGTCAAAGTTCATTGATCATGCGTTGGCAGTGGAGATGTATAGAAGCGGGAAGGTCGACAGTAAGGATGGGTGAATGTTGACAGGATACGAGATGCCCTTATATGGACATTTACGTTCCATTCAATGAGATAGCTTGTAGTTTGACCCAGAGCCATGCATATATATGTTGCTGATAGACCCACGCATTCTTATGCACTTTTACCGCACCATATAGAAGGTTTGAAATCTGTGTAAATGTGAAGAAGGTTTTGCACATTCCAGAGAGTGGTAAAAATATACTGACTTCTCAGAAATTATTGTTATATAGTATTGGTTTAACTGTTGTGTAGAATGTTCATATATTTCTACTAATGATTGTTGTATAAAACTAACACCTATCTCTTTATGAGAAGGTTATGCGGCACTAGTGATAATTATGCCATATATGTAGATGATGAAATTAAAATAAGCACATGTTGTGTGCTATTCCATATTCATTGTAAAACTTTGTAGCAGTGAGACTAAATAATATATTGCAATATTGATTCAATGTGAATTTAATTTATGTAAATGTGAAATTGAACATTATTATGACATTTGTAAACCTTCTCCATGAGAGAAATTTGTAAATTAATTATAAGTTAGTTGTAGCTAGCATTTAATGACAAAAAAGAGTCGTCTATTGCTGTTGCCACAAAGCCTTAGCATTATCTGGTATTTATCTGCGGCTACAGAGAGATAATTATGATTGTTTATTGCAATTGGCCTTTTTTCTTCTTATTGTCGTGATTTGCTGCCGAATTGATCCTCGTGTTCACTCTGAAATGCACACCTTATTCCTGTCACAAGCTGACAGTCATTGACATAGCATCAGTGACAAGGACGAGAGACACTATGAGAGTAAACAATGACATGACGTGTTTACCTTTATTGACGATGACAAAATTAAGTTGTCTAAACTACACAATCCATAATCGATCAGAGAGACAATAAACGATCACTAATATTGGGACAGTAAATAGATGGTCTCGGTTGATCTGTGTTTCAGAAATCGAATTCTATTGCTTCCTTTTTATTGTTATTATTAAATCATCTTTGTTCTTGTTATCTTAAACCCTTATTTTGATTAATTTGTTTTTGTGGCCAAGAAGAGTTGTCTGGGGTTCTAGTTGGAAATATGTGATGTTATATGTCATAATTAATCAAAAGATAACTTTGCCAGTTCGAGGCATGTCAGGTAACCTGTCACTATGTTAGATGAATAAGGTTCCCAAGAATGGGCTGATATAAATATTGAAGGATAGATTAGGCCGCCTGGCCCCCTCCCTTTCCCCCACAACCCCCTCACCCAGCGCGAAAGCCGGAAGCGCCCACTACACTCAATCAAAGGCCACCTGGACTGTTGTCAGTATTAGAGCTACTATAATAAATTTAAGATTAATAATTTTTAGTCTGATACTTCGACAGGGTCATTAAATATAACCCAGCACGTGACAATTACTTTCTTTATTTTTTTCCCATATGTAGTTGCATACTGCAATACTGTATACTTTGATTTATTTTTCTAGATATCGATATATATATATATATATATATATACTACAATACTATATCTTTTAGTTAGGTTTGTAAGTTGGTTGTTTTCAAATGTGGTCCAAATTTAAATTTAAATTTCTCTCGGAATACCTGTTGGCATCGACAAGCTCTACACACACGTGATGACTTCCAATCTCCAGTGGTGTGACAGAGAGTGATGACGTCAAGCTACCAGGGAGTCCACTGATCTCGTCTACAACTGGTACTGAGATGTCAGCAATGATACCCTGAGATATAAGCCCAGTCTGCAGTCCGGGGGGTGGGCTGAAGAACGAAAAAACTGAATATATTAAGCTAACGCTTATTAATCATGATATTAAATTAGGTGTAAAGTTCCTTAATTATTATTCAAGCGTATACAGTACATATTTCTGTAATAGCATTTGTGTTTGCCTTGAATGCAGTGAAGAATACTAGAAATTGTGGGGTTTAAGAGAAATAATAAATTATTTTGCAAGTTGGAGAATGATCATCACAATACTGAGAATAATACTGTTCACAAACAACAGTAATAACACTTGTAGATCTATTAGAAAAATGTGGAACTACTAATTAAAGTGAGAACATATTGATCTGTGATTGTAATCAACCAAAAGACAGCTTGAGTCAATTTCGCTCGAAACATTCGTTAGGAATCCAGCGTTAATAAAAACCACTGCTTCCTTCGGTGGAAGACTTCTGCTTAAGTGTACTTGAACGCCTTAAGTTTAAATCCCAATGCAGTCAATCGAACATTTCAATTAGCACGCTCTCTACATTCCGTTTGTGTAATCCATTTGAATAATAATAAAATAATGTGAGTAATAAGAAGATGCCAACAAGTAAAATATGACGCAAAACACATTATGCATCTGAGAAGACATTATTTACAGTGATTTGTTAAGCATGTTATACTTCTTAAAGAATTAACTGTTGGACTTTGATAATTGTTCTAGTTCCGATAGCCTATGAAGTGGATACGATTCTCAGAGTTGTGGTTTCACTGGGGAAGAGAGATGAGAAAGACACTTATGTGAAGTGTTGATATACATATATACATTTAAAATATATATTGTGCAAATTTGTTAATCTAAAGTCCGCTGTGAGAAAGGAGTGTATATTTTACATGTAACAATGGGTTGAAATAACTCAAGAATATTTTAAGATTGTTGAAGTGACATGGAATTGTTATTAATAGCAGAAAATGTTACGATGATGCCCAATTTAATAAGTATGTACTTTTTACCTTAATATCTGTGATGTTCCAGAGTGTATTGTAACCATATATATATTGCAATTTGATGTTTATTGTAACCTATTATAATGCAACTAATTAAGATTACATGTGACAACTTAATCCTCCTTGTGCCAGAGCAATTATCCATATAAAATAATAAAACCCTTTGTCAGACTATTTATAAATCTGGCCCGTGATATTATTTTCCACATGAATGGAGTAGGAGGGGTTAAGGTAACCCAGAGGCCTCTGGACCCATTCTGAAGTCCGTGCACAGTTGAAAATAAGGGAGCATAGAAAAGTGGCATTGAATGAGGTATGAAAGATGGGAGGGGGTCCCTGATGACTAAAGTTCTCGGAAGTCTGGTGGCAACTTACTGCGTAGTTGTGAATGAGTGTGGAAATAACCTTTAAACTGCCTCTAAATAAGGGAGTAAACCCACGCCATGTGCTTTTTCTCACCGTCCAAGAAACATGCCATGCCCAAGTGTGTAGCGTGAAGCCCAGATTCCGAAGTAATGGAGATCTGTATGAATGTATAGTCAGAAGACTTGAAAAGTGAGTGTATGGTACTTTTTAATCGATATGCTGTTGTTACAGATGTCTTTCCGGTCCTTTGGTTTAGCTGAACTAAAGTCAGGGTTGCATTTTATAATATTTTATAATTAACCCATTTTCTCCCAACCCCGAGTTTTTTGTTAATTTGGGTCTTTCTGCCACAGTGTGCGCAAATCCATAGGCTGCTGTTGTTGGGCTGGTGACATTCTGTACAAAAGCCATCCATTTTGCACAGAAACATCAATGGCAAAGGCAAAGAAGGGCCACCACCACTTCTTAGTGCGCATGGAGATCCTGTAGGCTCCAACGTTTTGATCCATGCGGTCGACACCACCCATGCCTTTGTTATGGGAGGCAATCATTGCTGGCTGCTCTAGCTCAATCTTCTTTTTCTCCTTGGCTGACCACCTGCTCACCTTCGACAATTGTTCCTGTGGCCCTCAGTCCTCTTGATGCCAGATCCTCCAGCGGCAGAATCCCCATGAAGAAATTGTCAAAAAAGATGTGAAATGGGAGATCATCCGGAAGCTTCTTTGTGAGGTCAAGTACAACTGAGTGCCCAAGACCTAGGTTCCGGTCGTAACCTGCTGATGCTCCTTGGTATGGAGACAAGCACAAAGCATATCCTAAGGGGGTCGCCATCAACCACTGCTTGTATCCAAACCGGATAGGTTTCCCGCGGATGCACTGTTTCATTGAATGTTTGCCGAAAGTCTGGTTTGGGAGTTTGCCAGGCTACTTCATCTTTGTTGAGATCGACCTTCTTCTTTCGACCTTCTAGTCTGCACCATTTGACCGTTCTCCTTGAAGTTGTTGGGCCTTGATCTTGATCTTCAGATAATCCAATATGCTGAATGGTCCCATCAAAATCCCGCAATTCGGCTTCAGCCTCACTCGTGAGTTGGTTTGGAGGGAGGTTGTCTACTGAACATCTGAATTGTTTCCATCACCTGGCGGGCTTATGTAAACATCAGCTTGGGCCACAGTGTCCCAGTCAGTCTCAATGATTGACAGCACTTCATTCAATGAAAAGTGCATGCAAAACATAACAAAGACAAATTCCTATAGCATTTATTGTATAAAAAGTATAATAATATCTAAAACCCTAACGTTGATCCCCACATATGATAGAATCAAATATTTCTATAGTTTTTATTGTATAAAGAGTTTCATCATATCTAAAACCCTAAAGTTTATCCCTACATATGGTAGAAACAAGTATTCTCTTTAGTAAGTGAGTGGGGGGATTCTCTGCTAGCGTTCCACTTGTGGAACGCTCCATCTTAGGCTTCTTACTTCTTCCTAAACTGAAATATGCCAACTTTTTTACATTAATATAATTGGTAAGAGTCTTGTTTAAAAGAACATAATGCTTTTTACTTTTCTAATGCAGAATTAATATGTATTTGCAACGTACCTTTTTGCTTGTGTGCAAAAAGCTGCCATTTTGGATAAGTTGCTCGAAAAATGCGGATTGCCGGTAAAACAAAATTCAAAACCGTAATAAAATAATTCAGAAATATAAAACAATCATTTTAAAGGCACATTAAGCACAAAATAATATCAATTTGGTTTTTATAAAGTTATTGTGTAAAGATGAAGAAGCGTACCACATTTGGAACGCTAGCAGAAAATGGGTTAATAATTTCCAGTAAAGTGTAATTATGATAATTTGTCATGTATAATTAATCCACATTTATTTCAGGGTAGTGAAACTGTGCTCAGAGAAAATTATTTAGCCTTTATAAAAGGAGCACTATATAGTTAAAATTGTAGTAGTCTCTGATTACTGCATTTATTAATTGCATGATGTTATCTTGTTACACCACATCTTAGCTTCATGCTTGCTTCGCATCTTGGTTGCATCGCATCTCATCTTCTTATCTTGTGGCATCGTATTTCTTGAGTGCATCAGCTGTTAATTTCTATGAACGCCATACTATTACTCCTTGTGAGCCGAGGAGTCTATATAGACTCAGCCAGGGAAGAGCGCTAGTGACAGTACTGAGACTCCACCAGTGTAACTAAGATAAGTAAAACAGTACATTGGCCAGGAGTGAGGGAACGGTTTGTTAACCATGCAAAACATTTTATTAATAGTGAACTGTTGGAAACTTTGCGAGAACATTTTGGTAATCGAGAACTGAGAAGAGAATCTATGAACATGGTCAAGAAAAATCTAAATAGCTAGGGAAGGTTAAGCTTTTCTCTGAAAGATATTGTCGGAATTGTAATATGTGAACTTTGTAATTGATTGTTGTTTCATTTGCCTTTATTGTTTACTTTTTTAATACAAAGTATTTGTTAATTTTCACCTGTCTTGCGTTCTTATTTATCTCCTTCACTTTATGTAAATTCATCCAGTGTAATCATCATAACTGTCTCTCACTCTTGTCTATGTTTTATATGTGAGGAATTCCTTCCTCTGGGGGAAAACGAGCCACTGGAGCAGTGCTATGAATCACAATAGTACACCACACTTAACGTTTTAACAATTTACAACATTTAAGATAACAAATATTAAAAATATTTCATTTTCCCAATTACTTTTCTTACAATCCACAACATTTAATATATCCAATATTAAAATTATCCCCATTTCCAAATTCTTTCAGAGGTCTCTCATTTTCTTTACATTAACTAAGCACTAGTTTGCACTTTGTGATAAACTACTTAACATTTCCTCTTCTTTGCTAATTACAGGTACCTTTGTTGACACATACTTGCTATTTCTACCTTAACACTTACAGTCGGTCTATTGGTTGTCAATTAATATGTACAAATTTTATTGGAAAATGAACGCTATATAGTAATTACTATTACAATAAAATCCAAAAGACGTAAAATAAAATTTTCACTACAAGGAAAAGTATCTTTTGCAGTTGTGAAATGTGTTCACCTTCTTGAGAGGAGAGAGAACGTGTGAAATATTTTTATTAGTGTTTACTGCGTTTATTATAAAGGATTCGTAATTTCTGGTACCAATTTAAAACATAATACTACTAGCATGGATGACATCTAAGTGGAAAAATATTTTTAATGCGTGTTTCAGATACAAAGCTGAGTACGAAGTTAAAAATAGACATTGAACGAGCATTAAACTCTACAAACCTTCAATTCATGTCGTTCTGCAATCTTCATATAATATAAATGAAGCAACTCGATTGAAACAGCACTGACAGAAACATAAACATATGGTACAAATATAATTATTACATTAGAAATAATTTATCTGTTAGCAGTTTTCTTACCTTTCATCATTACATATATGTTACGTCAACTATAATAATATGCTAGCAGTCTTTAATTCTGACCTTTCATCATTACACATGTTACCTCAACGTATAATAATCTGCTCGAAAGTGGCAATAGAAAACAAAGTACGGAACACATTTCTATTAAACAGATTTATATTAAATGTTTGAGTGAAATGAGGAAACTGACTTTAGAGGTCCTTTGATGAACAATGGCAGGGTACACGTTTCTCCAACAGTGCAGTTAATTTGGAGACCGTTTCTAGGAGTCGGCACCACGAAATGAGGCTAAATATAAGTGTAATGAACGCAAGCATAAATTAATAAGCAAACACATAATAAATCATCTCGAACTAAAATAGGCTATTCATAATATTTTAATTCAGTATTTATAATAAGAAGAATGCATTAATAGATAGATTCCATATTAAGAAAGATTTATATAATTATATATACTGAGAGTATTAAAAAAATCAAACCTAATCATAAAGAAATCTGAATATATTATAAGACAAACGAACGCACGTCTTTAGATATATCAAAGTTAAATGAATAATGTATCTAGTACTTTTAGGATACAAATTAATACTCACATGTCATTAGATAAATCAGAGTTAAATGAATAAAGTATCTAGTACTTTTACAATTTAATACTCACATGTCTTTAGATAAATCAGAGTTAAATGAATAAAGTATCTAGTACTTTTAGGATACAATTTAATACTCACATGTCATTAGATAAATCAGAGTTAAATGAATAATGTATCTAGTACTTTTACAATTTAATACTCACATGTCTTTAGATAAATCAGAGTTAAATGAATAATGTATCTAGTACTTTTACAATTTAATACTCACATGTCTTTAGATAAATCAAAGTTAAATGAATAATGTATCTAGTACTTTTACAATTTAATACTCACATGTCTTTAGATAAATCAAAGTTAAATGAATAATGTATCTAGTACTTTTAGGATACAATTTAATACTCACATGTCATTTGATAAATCAAAGTTAAATTAATAAAGTATGTAGTACAGTTAGGATAAATATTCACATGTTGACTGAGAACTTTAAAACTGCCATATGATTATCATCAGATATCCTAGACATACACATGTCGTATTATAAAGTAGTAATTAGTATTGCATAAAATCAGGCAATTCCATGCATTTTTAAAAGGAAACTCAAATGGAACATCACGTTTATTACATAACTCATATTTTAGAGTACTTACAATTTGAGGAAGTTTATTACTACATGTGATTCTTAAAATTAATAAAGTGTTAATAAATTACTTTTGTAACGATTTTAACAAGTTTAGCGTTGATATAACTATATGTTAGATTTACTTTCAACAATTAACTCTTGCCTAATTGTGCTCGATGTGTGTACAAGATAAACAATTTTCTAGAATAGAGAACCTTCATCACAGATAAATAAACATGCAACCAGGTAGTATATAGAATATCTCAAACGAACGAATATTTAAATGAAATATGAAAATATATTAAGAGATAAATTTAAACATGGAAAGATAAATAGATAGAAAGATAAACCGACAAACGAACAGACAGATTTGTAGATAGATATATAGATGGATGGATGGATGGATGCAGAGAGAGAGAGAGAGAGAGAGAGAGATGGATGGATGGATGGATATATAGATAGGTCGAGAGAAACAGAAAGAGAGAGAATCTCACACTGCATACCTCAGACACAGCTCGCAACGAAGATAAACAGATAGATAGATAGATAGATAGATAGATAGATAGATAGATAGATAGATAGATAGATAGATAGATAGATAGATAGATAGATAGATAGATAGATAGATGAATATATATATATAAGGCGAGAGAGAGACAGAGAGAGAGAGAGAGAAGAGAGAAGAGAGATGGGGTGGATATATAGATAGATTGGAATTCGGCTCATACCTGGCTCGTATGTGTGTTACTATTTATAGGAATATCCAGATTCGCTGCAGAGAGAAATAATAATTGCATTCAAAACTGTATATATTGTCCGACTTGGGGTTGTGAGGTATAGAAGAGAATTAGTTAAACTCACAAAGGCCAAAGTTTAGGAATTAATTTTTAAAGTGAAAAGGATTCAGTTTGCTAGGAAATATTTAAAATGTCTTATTAGTAAAAGGAAATAACGATATTAAAACAATGTAACTAAACAATAAAGGTAAAAAATTTATGAAACAACAAAAAAGACTAACTAATAATAAATGGAACGAACTTTGTTAAAATAAAAAGACTATATAAAAAGTGAAATAGCAATGTTAAAAAAGGACTAAAGAATAAAGGGAAATAATTATGTTATGACAAAAGGATTAAATAATAAAGGAAAATAACTATATTTAAACAAAATGAATAAAAAATCATGGGAAATAACTACATTAAAACATAAAGGATAAAAAATAAATGAAAATTACTATAATAAAAGGAAAGGGCTCAATAATAAAGGGAAATAACTACATTAAAACATAAATGTTTTAATAAATAATAAATGAAAATTACTATAATAAAAGGAAAGGGCTCAATAATAAAGGGAAAGAACTATGTTAAATCAAAAGAACAAAATTATAAATGGAAAAAAGTATGTTAATAGAAAAGAACTATTTTAATAAAGAGAAATAATTATGTTAATAGAAAAGAAATAAATAATAAAAGAATTAACTATGTTAATATGAAGGAACAACATTTAAAGTGAAATAGCTATGTTAAAACCTATGACCTTATTTAAAAAGGAAATAACTCTGTTAAATGAAATAAAGAGAATTTAAATCCAATTTTAGACCACGATTCGGATTAGGCTGTTGCTATATTCCACAGTGTAGCACTTAAGGCAAATATCCTTTATGAATAGTTAAAGACTGGGTCGCTGATAAAATTATGACGTTTGGACGAAGGATTTCAGAAAACTGTCTGAAGTGCTCAATCGGAAGACAGACATTTACACACTGTTACAACCATAATTCTGTTCTATTTGAACGAGTGGACAGAATTGTGTATAATTCCGGTGTGGACGGAACATGTATCATTTTGTTACGTTTTGTTACTTTAACAGTCATCATTTATGTTTTTCATCATATATACATGAGTATCTTTCAAAAACATTTTCTAGATAAGCGCACCCGAGTAGATTACCAACACCTTAAAATCCACCAGTTCTGATTAACTGAAACTCTAGACGGTATAACTCTTTAATTTTTGGTTCCACAAGTCCGTACCAGTGGAACTATTTACAAGACCAACGACAACACCACCACCAGGTCCTGTGTTAAATTTATCTGATAGACGTGACACAGATTCTAATGCTTGTTCTGGATGCCATCAACTGCATTTATTTATTTGATAGATATGAACAACCAGAATCTAAATATTTGCTCAGGGTGCAATTATCGAGTTGTCTTGTGTATAGCATATGTCGCTGTTCTTGGCAAATAGTTTGGATCACGTGAGCATTGCACACATCGTGATTAGTAAAAGACCGGAAACAGCACACACTGAATGTGGTACACTCTTGCATTCGATATCCACAAGACATAAATGAGTTTTCTTCATGAAGTCACACACACACACACACACACACACACACACACACACACACACACACACACACACACACACACACTGATTAATTGATTGATTGTTTGAGTGAGTGAGTGAGTGAGTGAGTCAGTCAGTCAGTCAGTCAGTCAGATTGAGTTATTTATTGTGGTTACGGTGGTGAGTAATGATAGGAGCGTTTGTACTGAATTCTGAGATGCATAATTTTAATGCAGTTATTTACGAGAATGTATACGTTAATTTTGTAAAGTGTATGTGTAAAACAGATGTTGAAGATGATTTTAGCTTTTTACCGAAATTCCGATCATAAACAGACCAATGTTTACGCTCACGGTCAGTGTCTCGTTGTCCAAGAGGAAATAAATACTATATGTTAAATGTCCAGGAAAATTGTTTCTAACAATATATAACTTCACAAATTATCAATTTACAACATATTTCAAAGTTATTAAATGTATGAGCATAAATAGATTATCGCTACTTTAAGTGTGCATTTTTATTCTTACTATTAGAATGCAATAAGACTAAATGGACTTTATAATGCTTTAAAATGTATTTAGAAATATTATAAAATATTTGGCATATCATTTTATAAAATATGTTTGCCACTTTCCTTTGTTTGCTGTAACTTAATATGCATATGAACGATAGATCAAAACATTGAAAATCTTCCGTATGAAATATCTAATACTTACGTAAAGTACATGTGTTGCCTGTGGCCGTTAGTGGACACTGACAAACGGCCTGTGCTTTTTCCACGATACAAACTCCTCCATTTGAGCACTGATTATTTATGCACTCACTGGGTACTGAAACGTTATTCCTAATATCATCAATGTTGTCTGGTGTTTAAAAACAGTTCGCTTGTTCACAAAGTATTTAATAACCAGCTTTTGCATTTAAAAATAATCATAACTATACATTTTCAGCACGACAAATACTTCATTTTATCCAAACAACGTTACTAAGTTATCTTTCATTAAAAGTGATTTTCTGTTCGTTCTAGCAAGTGCAGGTTTTCTCTGATACGATTTTTCACATTTATTCTACTAATTAAAATATATAACATTAAAGTATAATAGTAAAATTAACTGAAGTGATTAATTTTGCAGATTATATATGAACATGTCAAAATTATTTATCTATATAAAATATTATTCTTTCACCAGTTAACGCGAAATATTTCTAATGTGAGTGGAATCGAATAATTATTTATGCGTTTAAAAATAATCGGCAGCAAATTGACCTATTTGTAAATTATACAGTAGTGATATAACAAATACAAACTATTTAGCCTAAACACATAATATGTACATATACACTTACCTTGCATTGCGTTTTCACAATATATTTACAGTGCAAAAAGAAAAGGCGCGACTACTCCGAAGTAATTTGCAACATGCCTTACCTGTACTACAGTTTCTTCCCAGGTAACCAGGCTGGCAAGAACAATGGAACCCTTGTAATTCGTCCACACACACTCCATGGTTCAAACAACTATCCAAATGGCAATCGTCAATGTCTTTGCAAAAAGAAAATGAAATGACAAGAACAATTCTACTACAAAACTGAATTTTAAAATTATAAAATAGATAATAATAGTAACTGAAATAATATAACGCGACGCTAATTTAATAATTTTTAATTCAGAATTAAAAGGAAATGTTCATAAATTTCAGGTCAGATTTCCTTTAATTTTATAAATAAATGTTCTTATATATCTTTGACTTTACAGTTGTCAATAATTAGTTAAGATTAGTTAAGATTAGTTAAGTCCATGTGAATGTTTCAAATCACGAGCTAAATTCTCTAACGAACGATAAAACAAATGGTTTACATATTATTCCATATTATAGAAAACAACAAATCACGTGACAAAACCCAGTGGGACTGATGATGCCTGACCCGATCAGAGTAAATATGTAGAAATTCCCGTAGGATGATAGATATACCTGGTTGATCATAAGTAATTCATAATTTCTTTTAAAATTTAAGATGCATTATTCCTTGAAGTGTAAATGGTTGCATGTTCGCATTCTGATGAGTTCCTAACTGTGATTTTTATCCCAATTACATCATTGTGATTAAACGACAGCGGAAAGTTTGGTAAAATATGTAAATGGCTGATATTGTTCTCAAAAGAAAAAGAAGGGTTACAAAATTAAATTAAGTGGATACATTTCGTGAATTAATATCGAACATATATTTACACGTATATTTCAGGTGTTCATTATCTTTATACTGAAATATTTTATGATCTCTTACATTTCACATCTGTGAATTGTTCACAATTTACATCAGTTAAATGTTCACATTTCAGAGCTGTCAATTGTTCACATTTCACATATATCAATTGCTCACATTTCACATATATCAATTGCTCACATTTCACATCTGTCAATTGTTCACCCTTCACATCTGTCGATTGCTCTCATTTCACATCAGTCAATTACTCGCAGTTGTGCAAATCATTTTCAGAGCACACAGAGACAAACAATTCTAGAAGACTTAGTAAAAATTAGTTTTACAGAAGTGTGGGTTTTGGCGATTTTTAAGTAATATTTGATGTGATCTCTGTTTTCACCTGTTAATATGAGACACGTGCGATTTAAACAAAGGCAAACAGAAAAACTCATACACTAATTTAGATATAAATGTACAGATAGAAACTCAAACACAGAGAAAGACAGACACACAGACAGAAAGGGTTACAGAAACAGACACATGGGCAGAGAGGCAGACAGACGCAAAAACAAACATATAATAAGACTGACAGAGATACAAACTCACGCTGCAAGAGTATAGGTAGATAGATAGATAGATTGACAGACAGACAGACAGATATAGATAGACAGAATGACAGAATGACAGACACACAGACAGACAGATAGATAGATAGATAGATGGATAGATGGGTGGATGGATGGATGGATGGATGGATGGATGGATAGATAGATAGATATTGTTTGAAATTTTAAATTTTTAAGTAGATGTAAGAGTGAATGCACTTACTGGTTCCACACTGGTTATCAGTAAATCCATTAGGACATAGGCACGCAGCTATCTGTCCGTTACTCAAGCACGTGGCATTATTTTTACAGTTCTTGGTAAGGCAGGGATCAATCACTACAAAGAAAATAATTTTGAATATAATTTCATTCAAAAACAAAAATGCGATTTTACATACAGTTTAAGGTATAAATGTAATTGTTATTAAACAAATAAATACAAATAAATGAAATATTTTGTTAGGGTACAACTAATATTTTTTTCTTTCTTGCATATCACACAAATTCCCTTGTTTCTTCTGTATCGAAAATACAGAAATCCATTGCAAATTATAATTCACTTACTCACTAGAAAATATATTTTAATGTATGGATATTGTAACCTACCTAATTTCATAATTATTGACTTTATTTTAACCTGACGATGATGTTATATCAATAATGATAATGTTTATAATGATGATATTCATTAAACAGAGGGCTTATTCATTTCTTTTACAAAACAAAGTCTTTATACAAACTGCTCTAAGGTACGTACACATATAAAAAAACCAAACTAATGAATTGACGTACGCAAAATAACAAAATGCCACGAAAAATGGTGTCTTATTAAATATTACTGACATCTTTAAAGATCTTAGGTGAACCAGCAGCACATACTAACAGTTGAACACTGAATGGCAATGAATGTTGACTGGACGCTTTGTACTTAGTTCTTGGAGTAGTGGAAACGTGTGTCTCATGAAAAGTGCCAGAGTAATTAGGTTCACATCATGCCAGTGAATCATATCAGAATAAATTATATGCTGTACTCTTGTGAGCATACAGCCTGTTACATCCACATGCTCAGACATGTATTTAGGACTAGATGTGAATAGGCATTCTATGCATGCTCAGACAGGTATTAGAGCTGGATATGAAAAGGTCACCTGTTGAGGTTTCACAAAATTGGAATCACGTGACCCGCTGTTGGTGCGCGAAAATAATACTATCTACAGTATTTGGAATCTTTCTGAAGTTTCTTCTCAAGACACAATGGCAGACCAGAGAAGAGATTTACAGTAGTCGAATTTGCAAGAGAACTAGTGTACATACACGGTTTCTTGCGTGATCTCCTGTGAGAAACTGACAAATTGTTCTGATTCGTCTCATATTGTCTCTGTCCATTCATGTAGCCATTTACCCGACGTTCCGTCTGTGTGTGTTATAGGTGTGTGTATATTATTATTCTATATGTCTATATTCTCGTTCAGTTTGTTAGCCATATGAACAAATAATAATTCATCTCATCTTTTTTTCATGTGCATAAATGACATTTGTGCGTGTATTTTTGTTACGAATATATGTATATGCACTTTCTTGCTGTATATAAGTTCTCAAATGTGACTGTTGGTGCGGATGTTGCTTCTATTAGAGATACGTTTGTGACTGTTTGTGCCAATCTTCCGCCTAACAGGCATACGAATTTGTACAAACTTTGTTCCAGCCACTTGATACAAGAAATATTATTCTGAAAATGCATAGACATGCCCTCCGTTTATCCCGAAATTCTGCTCTACCAGGTCTGAAAGAAATAGACGTCAAACAAATGTATGTATGGTCAGTTTTAAAGAGTACGTATTCTGTGGCTAGTCTTAAAGGGTATGTATTTTATGGTCAGTCTTAATGAGAATATATTTAGTGGTCAGTCTGAATGACTATATATTTTGTGGTTAGTCGTAACGAGTATGTATTTTGAGGTCAGTCTTAATGAGTATGTATTTAATAGTCAGTCTTAATGAGTATGTATTTTGAGGTCAGTTAATGAATATGTATTTAGTAGTCAATCTTAATGAGTATGTATTTTTGAGGTCAGTCTTAATGAGTATGTATTTAGTAGTCAGTCTTAATGAGTATGTATTTTGAGGTCAGTCTCAATGAGTATGTATTTAGTAGTCAGTCTTAATGAGTAGGTATTTTGAGGTCAGTCTTAATGAGTATATATTTAGTAGTCAGTCTTAATGAGTATATACTTTATGGTAAATTCCTCGTGCTTGAGTTTTTGTTGCTAGAACTCTTGGAATGTTCGCTGTGTGGTGCACAGGAACGTCACTGAAATCTAGCCTGTAACAAGTTGCAATTTGTTGTAATACTAAAATACATACGGCTTTTATAACATAATCTTAAATAGAGTTGTAGATTTGAATATCGTTCATGCGTGACGAACGTAGTGCCCGACTGACATTGTTATTCATTTAACTGTGCCACTTTCTGTCTAAAGGTTAGAACAAGTGAGACGTGACATATGATAGCGTCACTGACGTCATCTCAAATTTAAACAGTCTCGTCTTTGCCCCATAGTACCATTACAGTCTCTTTACCACACACCCTATGTTGTTGAATTTGACAGAAATAATTTATACTCATGTTATCGATCGCGTGCCTTGCGGAGATGAGCGACAGAAATATTTGTGAGAGCGAATGACACCATAACAATTGCTATCTTCATAATGTCTACTTTTGTGCTGTTAGTAGTTGAAAGTTGAAAGAATTTTTAATTAAAATATATATTTAAACTACCTGTAATCCAAACTGGGAAGAAAAACTACAGAAGTGAGCTATGAGAAGAACTCACTTAAGACATCTCAAATCCATGTGAGCTCTCATTTCAAATAATTTACTTTTTTTTAATGGATTTACTTATTATTTTTTGTAGATAGAGGAATAGACTTGTATTAGATTACTGAATTAGAATTTTCACTGATCATTTTCTCTTCATTCTTGTAAATTATCGTAAAATGCTTGCTTATATACAGCGATTATCATTAATCATATTCCAATATTTTGTTTATACACTTCTTATCTTCCTACTTTATTTTCTATATATAGCACAAGTGTCTTGTTTAGGTGCATTGGGCCAGAGTCGGGATTTAGATTTTAATTCTAGGGCGGCACTTTAATGCATCACCCAAAGGAGATAGCCTTTTAATTTTGTCACGCCATTATGCTCATGCGTGGACTAGCTCTCCTACATTGTAGGGTCACGTGATCTATATATAGAGAAAGAGATGCGTAAAATTACTAACCAATCTACACTTTATGATCTCGTGACCTGTATACACAGAAGGAAATGAGTAACATTACTAACCAATCTACATTGTAGGGTCACGTGACCTGTATACAGAGAAAGAGAGGAATAACAGTACTAACCAATCTACACATGGCATGGACTCTATACTTACAAATGCTGCAATCGACTCCTTCAAAATTTTCTTTGCAGATGCACTCGTACGTCACGCCGTGAGGTATGCAAGAAATCGCATTGGATCCACAAGGCTGATGATCACATGGATCTATATCAGTGCAGCAGAGTTATATTTATCAGCTTCCATCTATTTTGTGTGCATATATATATATATACACGAATAGACAATTTCAAAGTTCAAATGATTAAACGTGGAAAGTATGTTCACAAAATGTCATAAATATGCTATTTTTAGTCGCAATAATCCACCTCATTTAGATATATAGCAAAAAGATAGACAGATAGATAGAAATAGAGAGAGAGAGAGAGAGAGAGAGATAATGAAAGATATAGATAGATAGATAGATAGATAGATAGATAGATAATGATATTTATGATAGATTTGATTTTATTCATGTATGCTTATCATGTTTAAGTAAAGTCTTACTCACTTGGTGGAATCAGATCTACTTCCAAGCATTTCTCAGTTTCCAGGCTACAAGAAATAAATACTTTTAATTAGTAACGCTCGAAATACAATTAAACCTGCATCTCGGACTTTAGATGTCATTATGTTACAACCACATGTTTTATTTCTCTCTCTCTCTCACGCACACACATTCAGGCTCAGACAAACAAACACACTTTCTCATTCTCCTTTTCTGTCACTTTGCATTTTCTGAACACATCCACTCTGGTATCCAGCTGATTACTATGTATAAGTATTTATTTTTAAATAGTAAGTATGGCTCAAGGAATGTGTAAAAAGTCCGAAAATATTTCATGACATTTGATGGCAGAGAGTTAGGACTGTTAAAGATAGGGCTGGCAGTGTTAAAAGCAGTTCTGGGAGTGTTAAGGTTGGGTTGGCATTGTGTTAAGCAGTTAAGCCGTTAAGGTATAGATGGCAGTGTTAAGGCAGTACTGGGAATCTTAAGATACGAATGAAAGTGCTAATACAATACTGTGAATGTTAAGCTAGTACCAGGAGTGTTAAGGCAGTACTGGAAATTTTAGATACGAATGGCAGTGCTAATGCTATACTGGGTATTAAGCTAGTACCAATAGTGTTAAGGCAGGGCTCGCAGTGTTAAAACAATACAAGATGTGTTGAGGCAGAAAACTAGTGTTACAGCCAAACTGGGAGAGTTAATGGACTTTTGAGAGCGTTAAACATGGCTGACAGTGTTAAGGTAGTACTGGCAGTGTCAAGGTATGGGTGGCAGTATTAAATCAGTAAAGAAAATGTGGTGACAGGGAAGGCAGTGTTAAGGTAATACTGGCAGTGTTGCGGCAAGGCAGTTCTGGGCGTGTTACCTTTGTACTGAGTATGTCAAGGCAGTACTAATAGCATTAATGCAGGTCTGACAGTACTAAGACATTACTTGCAGTGTTAAGGCGGAACTAGCAATGTTTAAACAGGGTTGGCTTTTCAATCTACGTATAAGACTATGCAATGCAAAGAGTGATCATACACTGCTACATCGCCTTAAAACTTGCCAAGTTCACCTAAGACTTAATTACCTACTTAGAGGAGAAGATGTTCCAGAAACTGTTCCAAAGGTTTTGGTAGGACCCTTTATGGAGGAGCATAACCTTATTATGTAAATTTTACTGTTTCATAAGACACACATTTTAAAGTCCTGGTACTAATTCGTACCTTCCCTACTGTGATTGGACAGGGTTTGCAGTGTTAGGTCTATTTCAGGATTGCCATTGTAGAATATGTGACAAGTGAGCGGTGTGAAAGTATAGTCTATAACGGCAATTAGAATTTGAGCATTAATTGGTTTTTCTTGTGTGGAGAGAGGTGTGACATATTTAGAGTGGGAGAGGGGTTGACAAAGGAGTTAAAAGTACATAAACATAGATAATTTAGACAAATAAGATTATTTTTTTATCAGTTTGTTTATGAAGAAATTGAATTCATTTGGAATATTGTACAGTGAAATATCATAGCGTTTGCTTGAATTAACCATTTGAAATTTAATAATATCAAGTTGTGATTTTACGTAACCTAATTTTAACTGAGAAATATATTTAAAAGTATGTTGTAGAAGAAAGAAAGAAGACTGTACTATAATAGACTGTTGGCTGCGAAAGGGTAAGAAAGACATTGGTAAGAGTAGATCATGTTACCAAGCATTGAATTCAGAAATCCGTATCCAAAATATGATGTGGGACACTTATCAGTTTATGACCGTAAGTGGTTAACTCAAGGCAAATGTCAAAAGTCATGACTGCAAATATTTATCTAGAAACCTGGACAAATTATTCGTTAAAATAATAGAGAGACGTGTTGTATATTTCCTTTATTTGTCTAAATTACCATCAATTATACACCTCTATGTATACATATCCCTTTCCTCACTAGTGTAATTTTATTATATAAAAATATATTTGATATACTTTGTGTTATCTCTTGCAACAAAGCAAAAAGAATGATTTCCCCATAGCTCTGAGGTAAGCTGCACATCACTTCGATAGACCTGTTGCCCTCGGTATAGAACTTGTTGTGGAGGACTCATATTTATGCCTGGGATTGTTGTGTTGCCCACCAGTAAGTGGATATCGACAATGGTATTGCTGAAACAGCACAAAACGGATAATATATGTGTGGTGTACTAGTGTATTTAAACTTTGTCACTGTAATAATATATGCTATATGAAATACAATACTATTTTTAAATATACAAAACTTAGTCACTTTAACATTCAATTTGTCCTTGTACTTATCAATCAACTGGACATATTTATAAGGATAAGTTAATATTTATATTTTATGTATTTATACTATTATATTATAACGACGTGACAACTGAGACTTTTCAAAAGAGCCCCCCCCCCTTGCTTTTTAACGCCCTTGGTTCATAATTCCATAAGATTCTTTTTGCCGCCAGAACAAAATAAATTTGCAGAGAGAGAAACCTGGCGTACACTGCTTCCTTTACTTTCTGGTCCCTAGCAAATCGACAGCCTCTTGCGTTTCTGGGACCCATCTTGCACAGAATTTATAAAGCTTAAGTCTGTTGCAGACGATTTTATATGTAAAACTTTGACAAATTTACGTATGATTTGTTACGTCATCAATACGTTTGCTATCACCAAGGCACATACACCTTCAACGTCATTCACAGTGGACATTGGACGATGGACATACCCTCTTTAATGCGTTACACTTGTGTGGCCGTTTCTTAAACTTGTCAGCAATTGATAGGCACTCCGCTGTGGCAAAACACTGTTACCACATTAACTTTCGATGAATTTCAGCCCCCAGTCCACCTTCAGTCCGCAAAAACGAATTAACTGTTTGATGCTCTTCACTGTGCATTGAGAAAGCAGAGCGGCCATGGTTGGGGCATGTCAGCAACACTAGAACTGACCGGTTAGAATTAAACCAGCGGAGAACAGTAGAGACACCATTTCTACATGCGTGCAACAAATTATACAGTCAACTGAAAAGAAATTTCAGCTACGTTCCGGATTGTTGCTGGTTCACCCTCGTAATACCAAACATTGCCTATTTCAACCAGTATAACTGTCCATCTTAGCGTTCCTGTGTCCACAAACATACACACACACAAACACACACTCACATATATATTGAATACATCAGAATCATTTTTCTCTATTTAATTTATATAAGTCTGTTTAAGAAAATAAATATTTTTATCACCGTTCGTCACCGGGTGCAGCATAAATTGGGAATGAACATGTAGATCCCTGCGGACATGTGAAAGACCCTAACGTGGGGAAAAACGGGAAGTAGGGATTTTCCTAAAAACAAAAATAGAAAATAAAACAATTTAATTCTAAACATCATAGCATGGAACTACAGTTCAAAAGTTTTTTTGAAATAATTTCACTTTTTAAGTAATATGTATTTAAGTGTACATCCTTCAAAGAAATTTATTTTAAATAATAATTTTGATTTTCATGTGAAAATTATGGGGTTTGCGAGAATACTTGAAATACAGAAAATACTCTGTCTTGTAATTAACACTTGTCTAACACTATTCATACATTTCATTAAGTTAGATTAGTGTCATTTTGGCTCATCAACTGAGGAGCTTTTAAATTCTTCTTATTTACATATGAAAGGAAACTATTAAATGAACTGTTCATTTCACTCCAGATCTAAGTAAAAGGTATAATGTCATACTGTCTTATATATTTCAGGTTTAAAGATTATAGATATCGACAATAATGTATGATCAGTGAAATATCATTTTCTGGAAAATACACATACACCACATACACACAAACATTTATATATGTATGTATGTGTATATATATTTTATATACAGAGAGATATATATATATATATATATATACAGAGAGAGAGAGAGAGAGAGAGAGAGAGAGAGAGAGAGATTCAAAGATTCACACATATGCATATGTGGAAGGGTGGATGTACGTGTGTACAGAGCTGTGTGTGCGTGTGCGTAACGCTTGCTTTGCCTGGCAGCAAAGTAGGTCATCGACCGCTAGTTTGAATCGCGCGGCGCGGTCTGCTATATAGTAATGTGTATGGCTGTGGCATTGTGTACACGTTTGACCGCCACTTATCATATTATGTATTTATCAAGCAAACATAATGTTTATGTATTCTAATAGTTAGTGGAATGTAGTTTATATTTATATAATTTTGTAAGTTAGTTTATATTGTTTTCTTAGTGTTACGATTTATGTATGTGTACTTGGTTTTCCCCTGGCACATGAATATAGTTAATTATTTTATTTGATAATTTATTTTGTGATTTATATTGTAAGGAAATATTGTATTTAAAGAGTATTTAGTGTATTATTTTTTGATAGTTTTAAGTGTTATATAACTCTAGGTAGTTTAGAAGGAATTTATGCTAGAACGAAAGTAGGTTAGAACAGATGTATCCGTTTAGCATTAGTTTTCGTATCAGTTCCAGAATTATTTAGTGGAGTCCCCTTTGCCGCCCAGACTTTTTAGATATATTGTGTGTGAGAGAGTGTGAGAGGGTCGTCTTTAGTCGTCTTTTGGTGGTCGTCTTTTGGAGAGTGGTCAAGAGAGGAGCGTGGTTGGCGGTGTGTCGCCTAAATAAAGATCAGATGAAAATGTAAACACGTGTTGCGTGTTCTGCCTCTTCTGCTGTGGCTGCCGTAGCGATATTGTCTGATTGTCTCATCATCTTCATCGTCTCATCATCTCCTCGCATCCTGGGGTGACCCATAATAACAACACCACACCCCATCACACAATCATACATAAATACTAAAGAGGATATAAAATTTCATACATACACCACATGTGTATATGTACGTAAAAGTTGCAAAAGATGCGGTAAGCTAATATACAACATACTTTTAAATGTTAATTGTCTTTTAAACAATCCATTATTTATTATATATTTTAATTTTATCTATGTTTAGAAAAAGGTGAATGAAAGCATATTAGGTGTTTGACCAGACAAACACACTTACGTTAGTTGCCGACTCTTGTGTAAAAATGACATCTGAAATGTAAAGTCAAACATGAATACAATCGTCAATCCAACTTTCGAAATATGTAATTGAGGCTGGGGGGGGGGGAGGCACTTTCTAAAAATTCAATTAAACGACAATGAACACATGTTGCACTTATAATGTATCGTGTAACGGCATAATCACTGAAATGTGTATTACGAACAAAAGTGTATAAGTAATTCTTTCACTTTATCCCTATTGTAAGTTTAATAAAGACATGAAACATTATTTTAACATATTAATATGTCAGTGCTTAATTTTTAATTAAAAATTACATCTAAAGTAACTGTGAACTCATAAATATATATCAAATAACAGACCCAACAACATAAACATCTAGCTTAAACAAAAGTACGCAGAAATAAGAAAATTATGGTAACGTGTAAACCTGTTACTCTGAGTTTAATGTGTTCGTCGACTTGTTTACTGCCTGCCTGTGTGCAGGCATCTCTGTGCGTGCATTGTTCGGACAATAATTTACGACGTGATGACGGGTGCACGATGTGAATGAAGGTGTTAATTGGGTGAGGGTGTTGCGGCCATGCGGCATCCAAAGAGATCTGCCTTTAGTTTTCCTCCTAAGCATTTCCCAAATTTACTAGGCTGTGTATCTTTAAATAGAAGGAACACTACGACAGACGGTAGAGGCAAAAGACTAACCATGTAGGGAAACAACAGAGACCTTGGCATGAAGTAGAGAAAGACTGACATCGAGAGAAAAATTAGGACAAATCATTTAGAAAGTACAGGAGGCCATGACCATTAGGATTGTCAGTTAGGGTGGATAATATAGTATCATATATTTCTAGCAATGACCTCCACCATGTTTATTTTTTAAATTTATTTTGGGTGTTTGAATGTGACTATTATTTTCATCTTGCTTGTTCTTCTAGCTCAAGGGAAATTATCATGCATTTTATATTTACATCACTTCATTGTATTTTATATTGAATAATGATTTGTTAATTTAATGAACTATTAATATTTATTTTAAATGATTAAGAATTTAGCTGTTGGAATAAATAGGTAGTTAAACTTAGTGCAGTGAGAGCTATGTGCCTTAGATATTGGTAGGTGTGTAGAGAGTTGCATGAACAGCATGAGTAATGTCAAGGACAAAAACCTGATTAGACCATAGCAATGAAGTTTAGTTGGTACACTAATTTACCCAATTGGATAACACTGTAACTTTAGACACCAGAGGGCACTGGAGTAAATAAAAATGTATTAAATCTGTTTTTTTTTACTAAAGAAGACAGGATGTCAGGAAAAGGTGACCATGGAATATCTTATGTGATGCTAAGTGGTTGACAGTGTGGCATGGCACCAGTGCCATCTTTACTCTTCAATTTTGGGACATAATTTTGATGCCCATCTCTAGATGGTTTGAAAATCAACTGAATGTAAGAGTGTCATAGGCTGGGTAAGGACAACATGATAGGAGATTAAGAAATTACATAGAACACACACAAACCACAGAAGTTTGTGTAACAACATTTTTCTACACTTTATGGCACCAGTGGCTATCTATAAATGAGTTGGAAAACAACTTGGGTATTTTAATGATTTGATGTTAACTGAAGACAAGAATGTCCCACTTCCTTGGCGAGGTCATAAGTCAAATAATGAGCATTTACAGTGATCATCAAGACAGATCAAATGAGACATTTCATGTGGCCTGCCAGAACCTCAACTTCAGCTATTCTAAGTAGGACCAATTACATTTACACGTGGACTTTGGTGAAATGTAATACCAGGCTTGATGATACTTCACTGATGGTGGAGCACCTCAAACGGTCCCTGATGTGAGTGGGCAGTTTGAGAAGCCATCCAACTCCAACGGACTAGCCCATTTATGGATAGCTATTTGTTTTGCAGGTGGTGATGGTGGGTGGAAATCACGTTGATCATCTGACACCAGGGAGGGTGTCACAAGGGAGAGAGTTCCACACACAGCACCCCCAGTGAAAGACAGAATATGGCAATGATGCGACAACACAATCAAGCAGTTATATTTGACTAGTGGGCATGCATTGACACATCAAACATGCATTTGATCTATTTTCATTATTTTTCAGCAAGGGAGTTCTATAGCAGTAGATTGGACTGTACATGTATTTGTTCTATTTTCTTCATTCCACTTCTCTATATGGGAACAGCATGAAATTTGGATCAATTGAAAACAATGATATACATAAGAACATTCAACTTTTGCATTGTTACCAAAATTCTTGGAGTGGTTAAAATTTCAGATTAGTGAAAAAACTTAGTGCACAATAAATAAAGAAAATAAGATTAGAAAGGTTATGGCAGTATTATGGTCTAAAAGAAAATATAATTTAAATATTTTTTTTTCTCTCTCTCTCTCTCTCTCTCTCTCTCTCTCTCTATCTATCTATCTATCTATCTATCTATCTATCTATCTATCTATCTATCTATCTATCTATCTATCTATTCATCCATCTGTCTATCTATGGCTTTATTCTTTAAGATAGTTTTCATCATTCATTGCTATCACCCCTCCCCATTGAGTGCATGTTATGAATGTCTCGAGTGAGTGATCTAATCAACGCATGAAAGAGAACACCCATAGGTTAATAAACATAAATCATTACTTATCAAAATCTGTTGGCTCTTGTTTTGAAAAGACGAATGCGGCTTTGTCTTGTCTCATAATGTTTGTCCTATTTTTGTATTGTGCTGTTTTGTATTGTTTACATCACACACAATACCATTTCCACTCACATTCTTACAAACAAACACATCAGCAAAGTGTACCCTTGCATACTGAATAAAGAATAAAGGCCAAACAACATCTATGGTGTATCTGTATGTGGATATTGTGACAACATCGACACAAGTCTAACATTGCTGCTGATAGATGTCATCTTCCACCCCACCCCCTTCACCAGACAAAGGAGGGGGTTGTGACACACTTGGTATTATGAAATTAATGTTACAGAAAACAAATTACTGTGTTATTTCAATAACACGAATGTTTTTATATTGTGACAGTAAATTTGCCTCTCCCTATTTTAAAATTTAATTGTTATATTATTTGTTAAATTGTCAGAGTAAAAGACCTTGGGCACCCCATATGACAGTGTTTGAAAGTGTCTGAGTTGAAGTAAAAAGCTTCAGGCTCGAATATTCTAAATTTGCTGATGTAATGCAAACTAGTGAGTAGTTTTTATTATCCAATGGTTATGATTTACGAAAATGAGACCAGCCAATGGACTGAGATTAAAAATTTTGCTCTCTGATCACTTTGAATTTGACATGTGAAGAAGAAAACATGATTTTGAAAGGTGGCATTTAGCTTGATAATTAAACTGATTGATTGAGTGAGAATAGATTTATAAATACTTCACGTAATTTTGCTTTTGATATGTTATACTTGTATAGTTGACATTTATTTCTACAAATCTTGGAACTAAGTTGCTCACATTTATTGTGTTGACACTTGACATTGTTTTGATATACTGTATTTAATTTGACATGTGTGTGTGTATTGGGCTAATAAATACTGTTGCAAGAAATTGTAACTTGAGAATGGGATGTAAGCAAGAATGGATTTATATGGTGATAAACAGGTTTGCTTCTTAATAATATTTTGCAGTGAGCAAGTAGCCTTTTAACTTTTGAGTTTCCAGTTACCTTTCAGGTGTTCACTGGTTAAGAACCTAAATGAATGGGAAGATGCAGGAAACACCTGTTGCAGTGTGTATAAGCATAAGGAAATATGATGTATCATGTCAAAGTATGTTGAGTACATCAGGAAAATTCTAGTACAGAGAAGTTACCAGAATTACTATAATCATGTTCTACTCAAAGGAACTGACATGGTGAAGAGAGAACTCAAGACTGTTCAAGAAGAAACTATGGCATCAGAGATTACCACATTTGTGGAGAGAGACACATGTTCACATGGATAATGTGACATTTTGACATTGTTGCAAAAGCAAGGGAAAAACAGTTGAAGCAGTGCTTAATCCAGGTCAAGTAAAAAGATTATAATCACCTAATAAGTCCATTTGTATTAAGTGATAGAACTATCCCACACTTTGTATTGACATACTATTGAATTGTATTTGTATAAGACTGTGAAACGTAAAAATTATCCGAACATAGATTCATGGAAATATTGATGTAAAGTAATTTATTTCATTGTATTTGTCATATGCATATTACATTATTTACAGCATGCAAATATATGCGAAGTGAGAGACCAATGTTGCCTGCTGGAGGATCATTAATAAAACAAATTAAGATTCTCATCACTTGTAATTAGTTATGAAAGATTAATTAATAATAATAATCATTTTCATTAACTATATGCCATTGGTGTGACATATATCTAAGGGGAAGTATAATACCAAGGGGACAGAATTGATAAAGAAAGTGAAAGCGATTTAAGCAAAAGTCTTATATAGCCTGTCTTAATAACGTTTGGATAAAGGTCTCAGCTACTTCCATTATATAATTCCAGGGTTAAACTTACAGGAATAAATCACACCTGTCAAAGAGTTCCACATACAGAAGAAGATCACGAGACACTATTTCACATGAATAAATCACACCTATAAAAGAGTTCTACATACAGAGAATCATCGATACTTTTACAAAAGAATGAATGTAAATCTAGTTAAAAGACAAACAATATGAAAAACTGTTGTCCATATAACTCTAAAGAGGTTGAGCAAGATAAGGAGAGAGCACGATAGAAGAGAGAATTTAGGAAAATGACACTAAATTAGTTAAGAACAAAAATATTCCTGTGAGTGAATGTATTAATGTGCAATAAACTATGCATGTTTATACCATGGAATGCGTATATAAACTGCATTAGCATAGCCAATGTGTAAACCAGAAAAGTGTTTGATGTGACGGCTGGTGTAATTATCTTGGTGTATGACACGTTTACGTCACTGTGTTAGCGTGCCACTCGAAAAAAATATTTTCTGAATAATGGATTGTGGTTAATTTTACATCGCACTCGTGGTCTCGACTAGGCATTATTTACCAAATGTGCTATTATTGTATAAATTATCAAAGGATAATCTATCTAAGTCTGGAAGTAGGCTGCTATCATGTGTTTAATTGTTCAGGAGTCGTTATCTGAGAACACTTACCATCAGGACAGAAAAACAGAAATTAGATTTATTTTTGAAAATATTACCCTTTGTCATTGTTTTCAACTTGATTATACTAAAACAAACTCTTACCTTAAGCATATAAGTATATACACAAATAATTAATTAACTATGAATTAACAAATCAGTAAAAGCAATTATGAAGCGATTGAATTACATAATTAAATGTAATTGTGTAAACTCTCAATTAATTAATTAAGTTATGGTTATATGAGTGCACTCGTAAGATAAATAATTAATTAGTTATTCAATCTGCGCCTCCATTCAGTGAGTTAAGAAATAAATGCATTACATCGTTTTGTCCATGATTCATTCTATTCGACTAATAGTGCTTGTTTTAATCTAAATATATGTTCTAAGCAACGTCTGTCAACACTTACCTATGACTTCAATCACATAACTTCTGTCCATGTTTTCATAGCTGTAGTAGAAAAAGAAAGTAAGATGACCTCTTTTTTTCCTTAAAAACATTTACAAGTATCAATAATATTCTTTCAAATAAAGGTATAATATAATATAAATTAGAGAGTAGTTTAAACTGGGTTTTGATGCTTAGCAAACTGGGTAAAATGCTCTGCAAGAAACAGTTTTCTATATTAAAAAATATTAGATAAGCATTTTCTTTTCTTTCAGTGTGACAATAAGTAAATAAGTACTTGGTAAACACAATCAGAAATTGCTTTAATTGAAAATCATTCTATAACACTATGTAACACAATTTTTGTTCCTGGCTTCTAAGTGTTATATTTCAATTGCTTATGTCTAAAGTACGTGAAAAAATGACTTCATTAAGCACAAACTTTGCTTACACGACAACAGCACGAAGAAAACTCGTTTTTTTGTGAAAATAGAACGATTTATTTTTCATTTTCGTCATTATGATCAGGTAAAAACAAAATTTGCACAAGGAAGAGACAAACAGTTGGAAACCACTCAACAAGGTTCAGAAATGTGTAGATTTTCTAGATTTACGATTGTACTGTGAATCACTCTCTCGAAGTAGCCCCCAAATGTAGTCCCCCATCATGTTTTCGTTATACTGTCCTTGGTAACGACGCTCAAAGTTCAATATATCTTGATGAAAGCACTCGCCTTGCTCCTCCGAGTAAGCGCCCATGTTCTCCTTGAATTTGTCGAGATGCGAATCAAGGATATGAACTTTCAGAGACATTCTGCATCCCATTGTGGCGTAATTCTTTATGAGAGTCTGCACCAACTCCACATAGTTTTCAGCTTTGTGATTACCTAGGAAGCCCTGAACAACTGCAATGAAACTGCTCCAGGATGAACTGTCTATGAATAGGCGCCATTCAATAGGATTACATGCAGTACCTATAGCCTGGAATAGACCGGCAACATCGTTGCAGAATCACAGCCCATCATGCTGACTGAAGAAGTTGGAGAATCTTTGATGCCGCTTCCTCTGATCTGTGACTTGTACGCTATCATCAACCAAGTTCCACTGTTTGAGCCTGGATATCAGAAGCTCAGCATTCGATTTCGTAAGCCCCAGGTCCTTAATTAAATCGTTCACGTCTTTCTGGTTAGAGAAGTATGGCTTTCTATCCCCAACTTCATCTGCAGAATCGTAGTCCATATATCCAGTATCTGCCTCGCTATCTGACTTGCTGCTGTCTCCTGAAGATGGCCGATGCCGCCTAGGAGGAGTCGGAACAGGCAGATCGGGGCTGTGTGGTACTGGGGCAATGGAAGAAGGTATGTCCAGATAAACGATCTGAGGGGCATTTTTGCCGGTGTGACGATTTTTTGGGTTTACCATGCAGAAGTAGCAGTTGCTTGAGTGGTCCGTCGGCTCTCGCCAAATTCGCGGGATAGCAAACTTCATGGCTCGCTTCTCTCCTCTGTACCATCCTGTAACATAGCACATAATAATTATAATAATTTGAGGGCAGGAAATTTCAAAATATGGAACGATTTCAAGATGGAACGTATTTGCCTACAGTACACGACTTATGACAAAACTTTGTAATTTACAACTCTTTGAAATGAACTCGATCTAAAGCATTGAAATTTTATGAAAATAAATTAAAACACATCTAAGCGAGAAGCAACTGTTCAGTTTACCTTCAAGTGTTTTCTTGCAATATTCGCATGTGAAATGCGGTGCCCAAGATTTGTCTTGGTCCCCGACCGGCACGCCGAAGTATGCCTTGTAGGCCTCGCACATTATACGACTTGCTTCCACTGAATACTTTTTCGCTCTTGTCTTTATGAATTGTCCGCACACGTAGCAGAATGAATCATCTGGATGCAAACAATCTCTTGATGCCATATCAAATAAATAACTTCTCATGGAATCTTGGTTCGAGACACCTGTGCTTTTATACTTGTACAGCTACTTTTGGAACGTTCAAGAACGTTCTAGAAAGTTCTGAGAGTTTCTCGAAAGTTCTGGAAGTTTCTTGAACGTTCTAGAGTGTTCAGGAGAATTGTAGAAACATGTGGACAACTCTAGCAGTTCAGGGAGGAAGCTCGGCATTGAAAGCAAATCGAGAATTTTTTCGAACACACGCGATTTTCCAAATTTCATTGTCCCGGTCACAGAAGCAAAGTTTTTCTGGAATAACAGTGATTTCCTTTCTGTTCTAGACCTAACGGATTAGAAAAACACACTTTCAACCCAGGAACAGAACAAAAGTGAAAATTTGTTACATAGTGTAATTCATTAAGTGCACGTATTCATACGGACCTTTCTGAGTCTATGGCGACGACTTGAATAATGAAATTCCCAGTGTCTTTGTCCTCTGTACGCCAGTTGATTTGTGAAAAAACCGTTTTTCCGGAGTACGGCACTGGGTCCGGCACAGTCATGTTGTGGTCAGGCAAAGACAATATATCAAATCCAACAATATATCTGAATTGATAAAATAAACAGTATATCGACATTCCTTCACATTCAGTGTAATATTGCAAATCCGAGCAATACGTTCAAATGCCTCGTGCATACACATGCGCACTTCCTCGCATACATGTTTACACAAGCAAGCATACATGTCAATTTTAAAACTATATATAAAAATGTTTGTGTGTGTGTGTGTGTGTGTGTGTGTGTGTGTGTGTGTGTGTGTGTGTGTGTGTGTGTGTGAGAGAGTGAGTGTGTATGTGTGTGTGTGTTTGTGTGTGTGTGTGTGTGTGTGTGTGTGCGTGTGTGTGTGTGTGTGTTTGTGTGTTTAATTCTAAATCTTACACTTTCAACAATACCATCATAAAGAGTGCGCAAGGTCGGGTTACTCTGACAGTTTAACAATTTATATAACAATTAAATTTTAAAATAGAAATAGTCAAATTTACTCACTCTGCCACACACACATTAAATCAAATAAAGTAAATATTTTGTTACAAATACAAAAACTCACGTTCCTGGCAGGCTTCCATGACCAGGTCTGGCATAGAGTGGAATGGTCAGGATTGAACCTGCGTGTACGGTGTACACATGTTGACTGAGTGGCGTGGGCTCCACAAACACGGGCAAGGTCAAGTTTGTTTTGGCTTGTATCATAAACTGATCACATATGATAAAATTTGTATCATGATAGTGTCTCATTATTTCTTTTTCCTTTTCTTTATTGAAAAAACAATCTCACGATAATGAATATTACTGCAGTCAACCATAAGTGCATATGAATGCTATCAAATGAATTATGGTAAATGAAACTTATCACTATCTCTGATCAAAACGTTTTAATTACAACGGTCAGGATTATAAAGAGCTACGAGAAGTACTATGACCGTTATCAGAGTAAATGTAATTCCTTACATTTTGTTGCTTATTAATCATTTCTATCTATAACAAGAATATTAATTATTTTGAGATCCCAAATCTGACTTACTACAAAATAATAAATGTTCACCCATTGAAGCTGGTGAATATACATTTCATTATCTCAAGAAAACCTTTATGAATATGCACACAGTGAATTTTAGACAGTAACCTTGAGAATTTATATGAACTGTTTCATGTGATCAGATGCTATGTATTAAACAGCTTATGAACACTTCACAATATGACGGATCACCAGGGAGTTGACAGAACCATCCACATTACTGCAGCAGTGAATGTATTGGCCAGGAATGCACAGAAATGTCAAGTAATATGTTGCCACTTGCTCGAGGTGTGTAATGGGGAGGCAACCTAACACCTACTTGCATCGTGAAAATTAGAGACTGGCAATTGATTTTAGATCTTAGAACCAGCATTTGATGACCAAGAAAATGTGTTGTCGATGACATATGTATTTACAAAATTTACCGAGACCATCCCATCAAAAGATCAGCATGCAGAAAAATTTGCAAACATTCTCCATCATGAATGGTTCGTCAGGTTTGAAGTTGCAAGATGGATACATTTTGACAAGAGCCACAACTTTCAATCTACATTAGTTTATGAATTATGTAATTTGTACAGGACCACGAAAACACGCACAACCCCTTACCACCTTCAGGGCAATGTGCATTGTGAGCATTTTAACTATAATATGCATGATTTGCTGCAAAGATTGCCTCCAGATAAAAGATCAGATTCCAGAACACTGCCAGAATTACTAGGGGCATATAACTACACCTCTCATGTCAGTATTGGTTTCTCACCACATTTTCTTTTATATGGACAAGAGCCAAACCTCCCTGTTGACATGGAACTGTGTGCCTTCTATCAAGGCTACCGGACCTGTGGAACGGGTTCGAATTCACACAGAAATGACTCCTGGATGCACACCACCAGGCATGCACATTATTAGAGGAGAATGCCAAAGGGCGAGAAACTAGACATGATAACGGTCAATCAATGACAGCACCTCTACATATTGGTGACTTTGTATATATAAGAGACCATAAAATAGACAGAAACAAAATTCAAGACATCTGGTACCCTGGAGTCCATGTAATCATTGCCGTATCCTATGGACCCAACATATATCAGCGAAATCAGTCACTGAACGGTCAGTGAAAGCTCAGAGCAGATTTGCTGCCTGCTCATCCTTTGGAAATGGATATACAGCAGCCAGATGATGAACTAATAAAAATGAGTGATGATCAGAGCCAGCCATTTAGGCCACAACCAGTATCTGCACCCTAATGGTCTAATCGACAGATTGAGAAAAAACTATGTAGTTGTAGAATGTGCAAAATTATTTTCTGAAATAATAATTGCATTCTGGCATTAGACACGCATGTTGTACTTTAGGGTCATATCAGAGGAACATGACACTTCTTAAGAAGTTTGGTATTAACACTGATATTTTATCTAAGGCAAACTGAGGGCAGGTGTTCTATAATAAGAGCTTAAGCCTTAATATACCCATGTAAATGTTTTCATTCATAATACTGATGAAAAAGCATTACAGTCAGTAAATGGCTGTAAAGTATACTGTGATGGTCAGTTCTGACCAAGAGGATTTGGTCTCTATAAAAGGATGGTAATGTGATAGATTAGACATGAACGCTTGGCAATTACCAACAGAACTTATCAACAGGTAGAGACAAGCACGTAGGCAGGGTGTTTGCCACCCACCTCATTATAGTCCTTTCCCCTTGCTTCTTTATATTAGTGGGCACATATCATGTCAATGGTGTGCCTTGACAAATGGAGTCAACAGGTGCTTGTTTCATTCCCACAGCACTTTGGCAGCACATAAAAATTGTCAGTGCTAAATGTGTAGTGCTATGTTAATGTACATAGTTTAATCATTTGATAGTGTTTTATGCATTTACTAATTACCATAGATGTTTGTATATTTAGAAAGGAACTAGTTTATAGTTTGTATTTCTTTCTTTCTTTCTGCATTTCTTTCACTTCGACGTATAAAACGAAACCTTAACTTTAAGTTGAGTTAAAAAACACATGAAGAGACAACAGAAATTTCAAACCACATAAACAAGTCAAACGAACTTCATGCAAGATAATATGTAAAGGTATTACATATTTTGTCGGCCTTTTGTGTGTGTGTCAAGTGTGTCCTCTGAAGGGTGATTCAAAAGTCTCCATAAATTGTCACATTGTCAATAAACTGTCACTTTATTCACAAAACATGCTCTACATTATTGTCTTTCCACATACAGACGCATCTCCAAACTCAGGGTGTATTTGCATTAACACACCTCGATTTGGCACTTAGTTGCAGTAAAAGTAGAACATTACCCTCTATTTATGGAAACGTTTGAATCACTTATAGTTTCTACATAAAATATGTGCATTCTCACGCTGCGTAAATTTTGACAGATTTACTTGTTTTCTCAAACGGATTAATTGATTGAAAATGTAGTTTACATTATTATTAGTGACTTTTTCTGTATAACGTACTTTTTTAATATCTTGTGGCTCAGTATAGATAGAAAATAGTATGAGTAATTCTTTTTGTGCTTCAGAAATAAGAAAATTTTAGAGTTTAGTTACAAAAGCTAACTTATATTTATGTTCTTTCAACTTCTTGCCTTTGTGGGCTGACGTTCTGAATTTATATTGATACAGTTCTCAGACTTGTTATGTCACCGCGTGATTTACTCAGTTATATGGAAAATAATTGTGATGTCAGTGCACCAAACTGAACTTTAATTGCAAATATTTTAACACACAGTTAACGAAAGTTCTGATGTTGATAATTTATTAGTGGCGTATTAAGCAAGAATTTTGGCTCGTCATCTATATTGGAAATATTGTTACCTTTTCTTTTTTAACCAAGTCTTTGTTATCTCTGTATCAGTTAGTGATCTGTTTACCATGAACTATAATGATGACGTAGTTATATAATTTTGTTCTTTGGCTATAAATCTATATATCCAAAGTCCATATCTTGCTTGGGGAGTTCATAGATGCATTATAAATTTAACCAGCACAAATTGCCTCTAGCTTTTTTTTTTTATAATACTCAAATTTGAGAGTGCAATCAAATGCTTCATTTAGTCAGAGTGGTAATCAACACCAATAAATCAGTGAAGGCAATATTACTCATGTAAAAGTAAGTAATAGCAACACATATTGAATCATCAGGACATAAAATAGTCACTTAGACAAGACACATCCCACATAGTGTGTTCAATGTTCGCAACATTTGTTGATATTCATGTAATTTCTTACTGTACTAAGAGTCTGAAGATAATTTCTTCCAGAGGAAACATAATTAATTGGAAGATCACATTTTTATTTTTTCTTTTAAAACTTTTCAATTTGTTTGAGTTTCTTGTTTTAGTCAGTACACTTCAGTTGTGTTTCCAGTTAATATGAGACAGAATTAATAGGGAAACTGACATTAATGTTTCCATGTTTCCTAGCGACGCCTTTTCGAACGTGGACGAGCCTTTGTAACATCCTAAGTATATTGTGCTTAATTTAAAATTCTTTCACTTACTTATCTTACATCTTACAGGTTCATGGTAAGACATCGAGATCAATTTCACAAACAACAGACAGGTTGAAAGATATGTCAATCTGATAGTATAATGGTGGCGCCTGTAAATAAATCTACTCTTTTGTTAACTGAAAAATAAATGGCAAACTTACTGTAAGGATTGTAAAGCTTAAGCCACGAGGATCATAGGCCGGAATGTTCCTTGTTCCAAGTCTTAAAGGAAAACGATTGTATTCTTCAACAACCAGAGCAACAACTCCCCATGAGCCATCAGTGAAATTTGCCAGTTCTGAGGCATTTATTTCCACCACACAGTCCTGCACATTTGTATGAATATATTAATTTGACATTTAAAATATACCGTACATGAACGAACATACACACACATAAACAATAACTGCAATTCAGCTGGTTTGAGGTCTGTTATATACTTTGTATAATGGGGTCCACATCAGGCAACTGTACACATAAGAAACGGACATATACACGTTATTGATGATCTTTATTGAAAGTAAAAATATACATTGACATGAAATTTATTGCCACATTAATAATTTGATATTTTTTTAATTCTTGCACATTTTCGGTATAATAGTATAGTGATGGCGATGGATACACTTTTTATGTAAAAGCATTATTTTGAGGACCCTGCATAAAAAAAATATATATATATATATATACAAAAAATATTTTACTGTGTGTTAGAAAGGTCTGATCTAATAATACCCTGACTGCAAGCGTATCTCATGAACGCGTCGTGTTGCTCTGGAGTGGAGGGGGATCGGTCTTATAAGAGGGATGATACCTGTTACGTGTCCAGTAATTATTTAGAGACCATGCTTCAGGAATATGGAATTTAAGTTAATCAAATTCACTCTCTTATCTTGAAACAGACTGGTTGCTCAAATTTACTCTTCAGTCCCAATAAAATTTACTACTTGTAGTTTCAGTCAGATAAAGTTACAGACAGGCAAACTTGCGTACAAAGCACGGATTGGGGACGTTAAACAATTAAAGTTAATTATGCATTCAATCTTTCCTTTCGACTCATTCGCCCCAACCCAATCCTGATCGGTCTAATTTGCATAAATAACTAACTACAAAAGAATTGTTTAAACAAGAATAAAAAGATATTTAATAAGGTTTAACAAATAACAGAAAGATAATCAAAGTAGATGACATCAAGTCTCCTAAGACTATGCTAATCGTTCAATGTGCTAAATCAGTCAGATTGCAATGAAGCTATATGGTTCGAGTACATCAGTCACTGTTACTTAGCTATTTCTCAATATTGCGTGGTTAACGAAGCATGTGGTCCCCAACGAATTCGGCTGGTTCCTGGACTCTCACGGCTAGCTTGGTTATCGATTTTCGTCAGTTCACCTTCCACCAGATTTAGGTAATGCCAGCTGTCCGACGTATTTTGAAACAACCTTCAGGCAGTTCAGGTTTATGATTGTAGAACCAAGTAATGATGACAACGTAGAAGTACGATAGAAGTAAGGATACACGAAAAAAAAACCCGCTCTGGAAACAAATAAGTTCCTATGAGCAATAGACTCACAGTTTCACAATCCAAGCACATGGTTGATAATAGCATAGCTTATTCCTCAACCTTATTTGTGTCTTTACAATAATATTTGAATATTCAAAGTTAAAGATACAAATTATTATATGGTCCGCATGTGCGTTTACAATTAACGTTCACATGAATATATGAATTCCAAAACATTTATATTCCACAATGGAATTCACATAAGAAAAGAATCAAAGTTTACAATTCAAAATCACACATGTGAGCTTTACAATTTACAATAATATAATAATCGCAAGAATGAATTTAAATTGTCATTAAGAATTTCACAAACGTGTACAAACGTCCTATGATATAAATCACTTATTTTCTTTTATAAATTATATAGTTTCCTAAGTTACAATTAATTTATAAAACATAACATTTCTGACTTAGCCACACTTCTATCAAGCCACGTGTTTGGAGAAAGTTGCAACAATATAATTTCTGCAATAAATTATATACATAAATTCTCACAATGATAACTTAAAATAGAAATACAAATATTATTCTAAGAAATCGATGTGTTACCTGTTCTATACAGCTGGTATGACGAGACGGCGGGTCCCTTACTTGATTCATGGAATATTAGATGACAAGACGTACTTACAGGTCTGTTCCTTCCTTGCAAATAGAGAGCGTGGCTAAGATCGGGGTACTACATGAACTACATGAATTTATGGCGCGAATCTATAATCACGTTATGACGCTCGATTCGATCCACAAATCAGCTATTGTCCGAAATGTTGCATAACTGGAGTGAGTCTTCTCCCTACCTATGAATAGGCGTACGCACTAGAG
This sequence comes from Sinotaia quadrata, assembly GCA_028829895.1. Classification (NCBI taxonomy): domain Eukaryota; kingdom Metazoa; phylum Mollusca; class Gastropoda; order Architaenioglossa; family Viviparidae; genus Sinotaia; species Sinotaia quadrata. Next base: position 91,292,918 of record CM054177.1, read on the forward strand.
CATGATGGTTACTTACTCTAACAAAGAACTGAATCCAATTTTAGAAAATAACAAATTTGAAACGAGAAGTAGGTTAAGAGTCCAAGTTACAATTTTATCTTGACTCTATTACAATACCCAATTACTACTTGTAAGTCGATGATCGTGTGATACATATCTCCCCTGTTACTTTACACGCATGATTTGTATGTATTATTTGGTGCACAGTGAATTTGCAATTACTTCTTTAGAAGACCATCAAGAGTCTGAAATTTTGCATACATAGGTAGAAAAAAGCAAAGCAGAATAGCTGATTTTCGTAAATGCTATTCACTTTTATCGCATGAAATATTAGTGAAATATTTGAACATGTCAGCCATCTTACTATTTATATAATTTGGTGAACAATTTTCTCGTTCCGACATTACACTTTACAACGTTGCTTTCAAACGACAGAAGGTATAAATAGACAATGTCAGCAGTGTACGATTTCTAAATAATATTAATTCTAAGACTAAATGTATGATATTACTTTACAATAATATTCAGTTAACAAAGTTTAATAATGCCATTTTGGTTATACTTAGCGTTTCGTGGTTGCTAACTGTTAGGAGCATGAAAGACATTTGCTATTTGTCCTATTATCGCCATTTTTCTGTTTTATCGTGTTTAGTCATAAAACACTTGTATATGTACATATGTAAGTAAGTATTTAAAAAAATAAACATTTCATATTACTGTGCACAGTATATAGAAAATTTTAAAAATGTATAGGTGAAATTATTGTTAAAATAAAAGTATATATTATTTTTTTAAAAGAATTATGTCTCTCTTAATTAAATCTTCTTTATCTTTTTAATTAATTAAATGCACTACTGCTATATAATCACACATATATACTGCATGGAGGCCTTCCTTGTCTACGTTTGTACATGTGAGGTGGAAAGTGGTGGAGAGGAAGAAACACGTTGAGGAAAAAAATAACGCACAGTCCATCATATATTTATGTCAGATACCGCCCCACGATCGATTATTGATTTTCAGCAAGCACTGACTTAGAAAAATGACCCAAAGAAGAAAAATACTTTCACAAGCAATTAAACTTCATTCGTAAGTTTTGACTCCAAAAGCACTAAAAATAAGACTTTCAAGTAGCATTTAAAAAAAAAATTATTGAGGCAAGACTAGCTAGCCACCACTAAGTTGTTTGGTCTATTGCCCGGAGTACTTTCTTACAAAAAGCAGATTTTATGGTCAAATGATGTGTTTTTATTTACAAGCTAGAAAACTTCATATCATTATTCTTTACTCTGTTACACTTATATTAGTGTCCATCATATAAAATGGAGTTAACATATTATGATATATTCAATATTTTATTTATATATGACTATGTGTGATGCCTACGCCACCTTAGTTATCGGTTATGACTATTATTATAATTAATCATCCATAACTAATTACAAGTGATGATAATCTTAATTTATGTTATTAATAATTCTCCAGAAGACACCACTCGCCTCTCTCACTTGGCGATATGCGGGCTCCGTTTACTCTCTTTCACAATATTAAAGACAAACATTTATCGTCACACAATATTTTATAGGTGGAAAACTTCTTACCAAAAGAAGACAATTCGTCTTTTAATCTATATATAGCGAGTCCCCACCCAGCCACTGTTGTCAGTATGTGTACGAAGGTCAATAAATTTAACAATAAATAATAAACTAACAATCAAATATACAACATATGAATATAATCAAAGAGCTTTGACATTTACATCACTTCATAACAATGTTCGATTAATGCAGGACAATTGTTCAGTTTATCATAGCATAAACATTAGCAGTCAATTAACATAAATGTATAATAAAGTTCATGGATATTATCAGGGACATGACCTTTTTAAAGGTGACGGGAGCCACCGGCACATGTTCACAATCACATGGTTTGGAACAAGTCACTGTCTTTCTTATTTGGGCGATTGCTCACATATCCTTTCTATCCTCACATATCCTCACACAACTGTTCCAGAATCATATTAGAACTCACAAAGTGCATGGTAGAAAATTGTGGTTAAGTAAATTTGCCTGTCCCTATGTTAATACTTAATTGCTATATAAATTGTAAAATTGCATAGTAACCCGAACGTGGGCACTCCTTATGATGGTATTTTGGTAAGTCAGAGTTGAAAGTAAACAACCAGAGTTGAGAATATACTAGAAATTGATGATGTAATGCAAACGAATTCAACTGGGTGAGTAGTTTTATTATCCAATGGTTAAGAGTTATGAGAATGAGGCCAGCCAATGGGCTGAGATCCTAACGTTTACCTGCTGTAAAAATTTTATTGTCTGATAACTTGAATTTGGTATGGTAACGAAGTCCGGTCTTGAAAGGTGGTCATTAGTTTGATGGTGAGTTAAGTGACTGGTTGAGAGAGAATGGACTTAGAAATATTTAATGCATTTTGCTATTGATGTATTATACTTGTGTTTTACATTGTGATGTGTTATGTGAGTAGACTGTTATTTCTACAAATGCTTGAACTATGATGCTAATAAATAATGTGCTAGCAGGTGACATTGGTTTGATATGCTCTATTTATTATGCTGTGTGCAGGTATTGGGCTAATAAGTGCCATTGCAGGAAACTGTAAGTTGAGACTGGAATGTAAGGAAGAATGGAGTTATAAAGTGATAAACTGGAAACTTGGTGTTGGTTCCCTGATATTATATATACAGGGACAAACAGCCTTTCTTCTTTGTGTTATTTGAGTGTCCTGGTTTAGTGATTGTAAACTATGACTGACCATGGTAGAGGTGGGGAGCAGTGTGAGTGAGGAGAAATCAATAAATTCCATTGATGTATGGTGGCAAGATAAGCTGACTACATGAGCAATTTCCGATTTAGAAAAGTTGCCAGAAATCACTACAATTAGTGTTCTGCATGAATGAGTTGACATGGGGACAAGATGCAGCCAGGGTAGCTCGAGAGAATTAGCAATGGAACAGTGTTTTCAATGTGCAAGGGAAACATGGAACTGGCTTAAAAAAACAGGGGACAATTACTTGTGACATTGTTTTAAAAGCATGCAAAAGATAGCCATAAATTAGGTTATGTAAAGACTATTATCACTTATCTCTAATAACTGCATTTCTGTTCTCTGATGAGAAATGTCCTGTGATATTGTATTGACACTATTGTTTAATTGTATTTTGGGATATAAGGCTGTGTAGTACAGACATTGTGCTAACATAGTTTTTGTGAAAATGATGATGTCAAGTAATCTTTTTCATTGTATTTGTCATATATATATATATGTGTGTGTGTGTGTGTGTGTGTGTGTGTGTGTGTGTGTGTGTGTGTGTGCGTGCGTGCGTGCGTGCATGTGCGTGCATGTGTGTTTGTGTGTGTGTGATTGTTGATTTAATACATTTATTGTTAAATTTATCGATCTTCTTACACATATTGCTAAACTTATGTTGGAGAAGAAAGTGGGTGGATGGGGGGCTTGCTAAATATAGATTAATTCGAATTTGTCTTCTCCTTTATTAAGAAGTTTTCCACCTACAGAAATATTGTGTGATGGTAAATTGGTAAATGTTGTCTTTATTGTTATGGAAGAGAGAAAACGTTTACAGTGCCCGTATATCCACCAAATGAGAGAGACGAGTGATATCTACTGGATAATTATTAATAACATAAATTAAGATTCTCATCACTTATAATTAATTATGAATGATTAATAAATTTTAATAAGCATAATCATTAACTATGTTGCTTTGGCGTCACAAGAATTGTCTTGAATTTCACTTGCACTATCAAGCACATTAGGAGTAATGTCTCGAATTTTCATGTGTAGTAATCAACACACCACGAGGAAATATAAAATTCTGGAGACCAAAATGAAGCCACAATTTCCACTGTATCGGCTCTCAAACAGAATTCACAGGAATCAACTTACATGAACACATTTTAGTGATAAGATGGCGACAACACTGGATTCACACACGAACATGACAAAGCAAGCAGTCACTGCTCCTTGAACTGAAATGGAAAATGCGTGCTTTCTCATAAGCTAACGATCGCCTTTATGACCGGACTCGAGTCATGTTCACACATTAAAAGTGATTAGAATAGACTTCTTCATCAAAGTAACTTCCGGTCCATCTCCATTCGATTAATTTGTTATGAGTGTTGGACTATTAGTCACAAAAACTACACATCCAGTTGAAACTGGTTTAGATTGCATCAACAATTTTCTAGTATCTTCTCAACCCAAGTTGTTTGTTCTAACTTTAATATCCCCCCTCAAAGAAAATGTTGCTGCTATACTGATTTGAGTGACGTTGTTTATTTAAATTCTGCACGATCGATCACTTGACAATTTAATAATTTATATAACAATTAAGTTTAGAAATAAGGATAGGCAAATTTACTCCGTCGCAATATGTATGTATTTGTTCACTTTTCTAATAGCATATTAAATATTGTTTATTACTTTTGTATCATGGAGACCTTATTATATATTGTGGATAGTTAACGGAAGTACATATTTTTTTACTCTAACCTTCTTTTAATAAACATAATTATATCTCTAGATGTTGTCTCTGTATTGTTGATTTGTATAATTCACGTTTGTATGCGTATATGTGAATGTTCTCTTAATTCCTTTAGGCAAATTAATTTTATCGTTATCCTACCATAAGGACACAAGTCGTAAACATTATGCACAATTATTTAATATTTTTACTAATCCAACTGAGGTGAGGTTTATGAACTCAAATGTATATTTTGTTGGTTATGTGTGTCCAAATGTATCTACGTATCTGCCTGTTAGAAAATAAATACGTGAAATAAATACAACATTCAAAATATTTGACGTTAATATAATAAATAAGTAAGAAACGATTTTATAAATATATTAATTAAAGTTAATATCCATAGTCTCTACTTTTGCAGATAAAAGCATTTTTATTTGACATAACTTTTATTCTTTATCTACCTTTCTGATTGTACTTATAACAGTATTTATATTTGACATAACAGTTATTTTTATCTACCTTTCTGATCGTTGTACTTCCTAATGGTGAAATTCCGTTGAGCTCAATGAACCCTGCGGCGCGACACGTTATGAGGTCTCCATCCGGGTCTGATGTTGCTATATTGATTTGTGTGACGTTGTTTATTTGAATTCTGCAACATTTCAGGTCCAGAATTATTACAAAATATGATGTTGCTATAATGATTTGTGTGACTATGTTTATTTAAATTCTGCAACATTTTAGGTCCAGAATTATTACCTTTCAAAATGACTGCTATGCTGATTTGTGTCACGTTAGTTATTTTAATTCTGCAACATATCAGTGTTACCAGAAGAAACAATAACATCATCTTAAATAAACGGACTTCAAATAATTATTTTTCCTTAACGAAACAACAAAAATGGATATTAATAATGGAGTAATAATTGTAGGTTACCTGTGTATGAAAGGTTAAACGGTGAAAATATTGTTCTTATCAAAACTAAAATGCAGTAGAGCGTGCAAAATAAAATATACATTGACTCAGTGAGAGAGAGAGAGAGAGAGAGAGAGAGAGAGAGAGAGAGAGAGAGAGAGAGAGAGAGAGAACCAACAATGTTCTCTTAGTTCCAGACTTTGACTAAGCCAACTGTGCCACACACAATCAAAGAGGTCGTTTGATTTCAATCGCCTCTATGTAACAAATCTTTCAAATCTTTCTTGAGTGAAACTGAAACCGAGTTAAAATCCTGATGAGTTACAAATTATATATTCTCTTTCTTCCTTTATCTCTTCTTTCCACCTAATTAAAATTGTCAGTAAACGTGAGGAATTGAAACCTAAATATAGAAGCAGTTTTTAAAATAATTATTCGGTTGAATATTATAAGCTGATGTACAGCTTACCGTAACTTGTCAATGTTAAATTAGTGTCATACAAGTCAAGAATTCACTTCAAGAGACGAGATTAGAATACACATTCTGTACACTTGTATATACATAAGCGCAAAAAGGTTTTAAAGTGTAGGAACCCTTTTAAAAAATATAATGGCTCTTTTAGTGATTACTAGAAATTTAACATTCATAAGCATATATTGAGTGCTAATTTAAAAATCATTATAGGAAATCATTAATATATGCGACAATTACTGATACTGGTTCACTACTCATAACCAAAGTTAGAAATGGTCAGCTCCAGTACATATTTTGGAGACCACTGATATTAACATGGCTGTTGTCTGAACATTGCTGAAACTCTGAACATCTGAACTCTAAGTACAATCGGAACAATAAGATTTAAAAATGAGAGAATAATTTATTCACGCCATTATGGTTTTCTTTATTATACACACTTAAAATAAAGCAGGAAGGGTCATATTTATTTATACAAAAAAAATAAGAGAGGATTTAAGAAATTTAAAGAACAATTTCAAGTACATGTTACTGTGTTTTTATTTTAAATGTCACACCTGTACACAGGACGGTAGAGAGTGACAGGACTGTTGTTGGGACGGCCCGTGTCATTTCGTATTTGAGGGCGAATCTTGGTTTGCAAGACGTAAATTGGGTCCGGTGAGTGAGGGTTGATACTGAAAGTCTTCCATGAATGGCCAGCTACACTGATTTCGTAAAACAAATATCAAATGGAAACTTAAATAAAATAAAAATATATTATGTAAAGCTTGTATTGAATATAATGTAGCATTCAAATTCAAGTAGGCTTTTGTCCTCAATATCCCATATATATATTTGTTTGTATCTCTTTCTATCTATCGGACTTCTGACTCACAAGTAATTATTTATTTATCTCTTTGTCTGCCTGTCTACATAAATATCATATTTTTGTATCTATGAATCTATCAAGATCAAGGATATAATTTTTCAGTCAGTGACAACCTTCTATCAAGAATGTAATTTTTCAGTCAGTGACAAACTTCTATCAAGAATATGATGTTTCAGTTAATGACAACCTTCTATCAAGAATATAATCTTTCAGTCAATGACAACCTTCTATCAAGAATATAATTTTTCAGTTAATAAAAATCCCCTGATGCAAACAAAGCACGAGTAATAGCGTCGGTGATTTTCATGATCTTGTATTGCACGTATTATAAAAAAAATATCGTAAATTAAAATGTTGCAAACAACGATGTTGTTACATACTTAATAAAGCTGGTACCCAAAGCATTCATGAATTTACAACTTACGTAATGTCTGTGAATTCAGGTACTGGGTCAATGTCGATTTCAAATTCAGCAATTTCCTGTTCCCATTGTAGTAATTCATTCACAGAGGAGACACGGCCTGAAATGTCAGATTATATTTTTAACATTAAAACTATCTATCTATCTATATATAACCCTATTTCCAGCGTTAGGTAGACCATGCTTAAAAACCAGCATTAGGTGGTCACAGTGTATATCCCATAATGATAATAAAATTAACATTGTTTTTCACATTCTGCATTTAGACATCACTAATAACAAACCTACTTAATTTGAAGAAAAAATATCAAATAATAAAATATACATGTTTTGTGGTCTGCCTAATTCATACACACACACACACACACACACACACACACACACACACACACACACACACACACACACACACACACACACACACACACACACACACACACACACACACACACACACACACACATATATATATATATATAGAGAGAGAGAGAGAGAGAGAGCGAGAGCAAAGCCACTATTTATTGAAAATGGTTATTATTATTAATTAATCTTCCACAACTAATTGCAATTAATGAGAATCTTAATTCATTTTAATTGTCCAGCAGATACCACTCGTCTCTCTCACTTGGCGGATGTGGTGGATGCTGTAAAAGTTTTCTCTCTTCCACATTATAAATAAATACTTACCATCCCACAATGTTCCATAGGTGGAAAATTTCTTACTAAAGGAGAAAACAAATCCGACTTTAATCAATATTTAGTGAGCCCTATCCACCTACTTTCTTCTGCAACATAAGAGTATCTATATGTGTAAGAATGTCAAATTTAAAAATAAATTTATTAAATCAACAATCAAATATACCTATGACAAATACAATGAAACAGATTACTTGATATCGATATTTCTGCAAACTCATATTTGTATAATTTTATAATTGCACAGTCTATCATAAATACAATTCAACAATAGAGTCAATACAAACCACAGGATAGTCTTTTCAGAGAATGAAATGGAGTTATTAGAGATAAGTAATAATAGTCTTTACAAAACTTGATTCAGTGCAGTCCTTCACACACTTTGCCATAATTTATTGTTCAGTTCAATTTAGTCAGGTCCACGTGTGTCACTCACACATGAAAATCATTGTTCTGCTACTTAGAGTGAACATGCTTTTTTTCCAAGAACTTCGCTACACTAGAAATTGTTCGGGCAGTCAACAAATCTTGCTGCCATACATCAGTAGAGTGTGCAGAGTGTCTTTACACCTACACACTATTCTGGCCTTTATCAGGGTTGGTTGTATCAGTTTACAAACAATAAACCAGGAGGTTCATAAAGCACGTGAAAGTCATGTTTTGTCTCTGAAAAACATAATCTGGGGACAAGCACTAAGTTTTCATGTTTTTCACCTTATAATTCCATTCTATCTTACATTCCAGTCTCACAGTTTCCTGCAACAGTATTTGTATTAGTCCAATACATGCACACAGCATAATAAATACAGCATATCAAAACAATGTCAAGTCTAGCAGACTACATGCCTAGTTCAAATATTTGTTTTAAAAAATGTCAACTCAAATAATACATTTCTACATAAAACACAAGTATAACATATCAAAAGCGAAAATGCATGAAATATATCATATATAGTCCACTCTCTCTCAACCAGTCAGCTAACTCACCATCAAGCTAACAGCCACCTTTCAAAACTGGACTTCTTTGCCACTTCAAATTCAAAGAGATTAGGCAGTAGAATTTTGTACTTTTTAATCTCAGCCCATTGACTGGTCTCGTTCTCGTAAATCATAATCATTGGATAAATACAACTACTCACTAGTTTGCATTACTTCAGCAAATTCTAGCATATTCTCGCCTCGAGTATTTACTTCAACTCAACATTTTTAAAAATAACATCATAAGGAGTTGCCCAAGCTCGGGTTAATCTGACAATTTAACAATTTATATAATAATTAAATTTAAAATAGAGATAGGCAAATTTACTTTACCGCAAACAAATAGATATATAGAAATGTAGGTAGGTAGGTAGATAGGAAGGTAGGTAGATAGGTAGTCAGGTAGATAGATAGAGATTGAGAGTGAGAGAGAGACGGATGGACAGAGTGAGAAAGTTGATATGCTATAACAATTGAAAATCGTTATCATGAGGTCTTATAATGAAATATTATTATTTCTAATAATTTAAGTACAATAATTGCACTATAAGCCACTAAGTTGACGACTGCACGTGGCTTTAAAACAAAGCCTTAAGATACTAGAAAGCAGAAACAAACTCTTTAAATAATGAATAAAATAAGTAAATGTATTTCTATACTTTTTCTAAAAAACAATTGTTGTGTGTTGTTGTGAGTATTATTAATATTAATGACTGAGGTTATTTTGAATTTTTGTTTTAAAATATTAGTTTTAAAGATGATTTCTATGTCTTCGTGTCAGAAATGTACCCGACTATTTTTATACCTGTTACTTGCTTAAATACTGTCGTACCATCCATATATATACTGGCGGGTTAAATAATTTTCAATAGAAGTATGTCACCTCTAATGTTGTCGTTGACGTAGTCGGTAATATCGGTATGAACGCCCTCCTGCATACCAAAACCAGCAGTTTCCATCGCCCATTTTCCAAAAAAATCCGTTTGGTTTCTCTGAGCAATTATTTGCAGCCGTCTGTCATGTGTAGGTTGACCTTCGTCATTTTCAGAACACTGTGGACCACAAGGCCCAAGGCCCAGTACCCATCCGGTAATCACCCTTACTCGAGCCTAATAATAATAATAATAATAATAATAATAATAATAATAATAATAATAATAATAATAATGGACTATCGAGACACCTTGTGGTTTATGTTTGGGAGTTGGGGAGGGTGTGGTGTGGGGGTCTTACTTTTATAAATGCATTTGATTTGTGTATGTATTTCTGATGTGCGTATGGGTGTGTTTAGTTGCTTTCCTTGTTTGCCTCCGTATTTAGCTCCCTTGTCTGCTGTTTCACTCCCAATAATGTTGGTGTGACTGGGGATCTAGAGTAGTGTTGTTTTTACACCTTTTTTCTCTAGTGCTTTTTTTTTTTTTGTTATTTGATTTGTGATTTTTGTTCCTGTTGTTTGGAAGGGGTTTGCTAGGTTTTGAAACGATGTAAGTGAGTCTGTTAGTATGAGTAATTGTGTCAGCGTGTTTGTGGAGTTGTTTGCTAATAATGCTTGTTTGATCGTTATGAGTTCTGCTGTTAGTATTGAGTGCTTTTGGTCTAGTTTGTATGTATGCGTGCTTGTGTATGTGTGTGTGTGCTGCTGCTCCTGTTCCTACTTCATTTTTTGAACCATGTGTATATATGTGGTGGTGGTTGGGGTAGTTTTTATTGATATGTTCGAGCGCTTTTTGTTTTGCTAGTGGTGGGTTACTGTGTTTTTTGGGTTGTTTAAGCAATGTTAGGTCTATGTTGGGGGGGGGGGCGTGATTGTCCAGGGGATGTGTGGATTTGTGTTCGTTTTTTCAGTTTTGATTGTGTTTAATTTGTGTTTTTCTAGCAGTCGCTTGGTGAGTTGGAAGGGGGGGTGGTGGTAGCTTGTTTTCTGTCTATTTGTTTGGGTTGTTTTTCTTTGTTTCTGTCCTTTGTATCCTGTTTTATCCCAACTTTTGTTCAGCAAGTGTATATTTGTAGGGAGGTATGTTCCATGTTGTATTCTGTTGGCCCATTGTTTAAGAATTTATTTGTCTCTTCTTTCTTTTAGCGTTAAGTGCCCTGTTTGGTGGTATAATTTTTCAGACAATGGTCTATTGAAACTCTAGCGAAAACTCTGAGGAGATAGATCAGAAAGAAAAAACATCCAGGAAAACGTCATATTTCTGCACGCACGCACGCACGCACACACACGCACACTCACACACTCACACACACACACACACACACACATACACACATTCACACACAGTTTTATTTTTAAAATGCATAAGTTTAAAATGAAATAGATATTATGTACTTAGGACAAGACGAGTTCAACTATAGATGTCAATTGTAGGCCAGGTTAGAAAAGGTTGTATACACGTCACAAATAACTGCTACCAGCTTGCTTTAAACTTAATTCAGTAAATGGGTAAGATCTGTATCACTCGTGGAGACAGTTCATTTACATTTGTTTACATTAAAGAAATCTATAAGTTCGACCTGACGTTTTTTATAGAATTCAATACACTAAATTTATATATCTAACTCTACTTTAAGCGTTAGCTAGACAATGCTTTAAAAACCAGCACTAGGTGGACCTCGGTGTATATATACAACCTTTTCTCTAAACCCCACTTGAATTCAACTATTGAAATATGAAATATGTGAAAGATAACTACAATAAAGATAGCAGATAAAGAGAAAAATGGCAAAATGAGGTTTTATTTATACAAATAAATAGTACAAGACTTAGGCAGACCACATAGACATAAGGTTTCTTTTTAAGCATGTTTGGTCTGCTTCTCTCTCTCTCTCTCTCTCTCTCTCTCTCTCTCTCTCTCTATATATATATATATATAATGTATAGAGAAAGAGATAGAAGAACGAATAGACAATGCAATAAAATTTAAAATGATATAATACAAAAGTATTATTATTATTATTATTATTATTATTATTATTATTATTATTATTATTATTAATTAGATCTGGAAAAAGTGTCCAGTCTCATTTAGAAGTATTATCAGTGACCAAATTGCTAGCTCACCCTGTATTGTGATCTGCTTGAAAAGTCGAAAGTCATGAATCCGCCACAGAAATGTTCAACGCTGTCGCTTGTGTCCACCAGCAGCAACGCCAGGATAGTTAGTGATAACAGAACAAGACTGCCCAGGTTTCGGGGGACAGCCATTCCAGTTTTTTCACAAAGAGTAAACCAGCACCTGATTAGTTATTACTCTTCTGTAGAAAATAAATTATGAGTATGACGATTATAATCTAAACATTGCATATTTAACTCTAGAAATAATGCTTACTTCTTACAGGTAATTAAAGGCATTTTTAAAGAAATGAAATTATAGGTATAAATACATTCTAGATTACACAGTACTGTTAATGTATATCAGAAATCATGAATATCTTTAAAAGAAGAGCCTGCAATATTAATCACTGAAAACATTTTGTTTTGAACGTCAAAATGACGAGGGAAATCAAACATGCAAGAATTAGGCACGTTACAATTTTTGAAGATTGGTGGTATATTCTTCAGACCCACCTGTGCTGTAAACTCTTGAAAATGGCTCTAATAATTAGAATTAGTATTCCGCTCCTTCATATATATTGAACTCGCTTATCACCCCCCCCCTCCCTAGAAACTACGGTTACCACGTATGTTGATTCACCCTACTGTGGTCTACTTCATTGCTGATAAATAGATTAGATGCTGAAGGCATGCATGGATACAAATTGCATTATCGAAATATTTTGTCACAGTGTTTATTTCTTTGCCAACACATTTTCTTTCGTATTAGTGCATTCAGAGTGCAGGGAAAATAAGAAATTTAATCTTCACCTTAGAGCAATAGTTAAAAGAATTTGTTGAGCAGTGGTATTTCACCAAACATTAAGAAAATACAGGTTTAAGTTGTATACAAGTTATACTTTACAAACTTAACCACACCCGAAGACCTTGAATCTTACATTTGTTGGCGTCTGTTACAGTTTGAAAAAATATTCATAATGTATCTTACTAGCAGGAAAACTAAATAAATTTAAAATACATTTTTATAGCTCATTGCATTTGACTATTTATTGCGACTTTAAAAAAAACAAAACATGTTTGAATCCACTTAAATACATTTGTGATAATTAAACTAAAAATATGTAATTTTATATAACCTCTCTCTTTCTGTCTCTTTTTTTTTCTCTCTCTCTCTTTCTTCCCTCTTCCTCTTTAATTAATATTTTTATTATTTAGTATTTTTTTAATTCAAATTAACCAAGTCTGCTATTAGTGATGTCTAAGAACAGAATATAAAAATATTAATTTTATTCCTTCTTGGGACATATACCGAGGTCCACATAAAGTGGATTTTTTAACCACTGTCTGCATTAAGTTGGAAGTGTGTTATGTGTATAATATATGTCTATCTATCCATCCTTTCGTCGTTCGTGTATTTGTATTGCAGCTATTATCTGAGAAGATAGCAATTATATTTGTTTGTTCTCTGGTGTAATATAATGTTAATTTGATTTATTAAGAGAGGACAAAATAATCGAATATATTTCATCACTTCTTTTCCTTCCTGCTGCTTAGACGAATGTCCTATAAATAATAATTACGTCATATAACATTCTGGTTAATTTCAATGCCTTTCTTTTTGTGAAATTACTACTTTACTGATGCCTTGCTTGTCTTTTAAAATAGACATATCCACATAGTCAAACAAGATTGATTTGTAAACATACATTTTCATCTCTCAAGAAAACAAATATCAATGCGCCACTAGTAATGCAATTAGTTTATTTAGAATTTAGGTAAAGATTTTAAGTTTATAAATATATTTGAGGGTCAAATTATTTCAAAATCAGAATTTTACTGTTATTGTTATTTCATTTAAACATTTAGGTAATAGATAGATAGATAGATAGATAGATAGATAGATAGATAGATAGATAGATAGATAGATAGATAGATAGATAGATAGATAGATAGATAGATAGATAGATAGATAGATAGATAGATAGATAGATAGATATAGAGATAGCTAGATCGATAGATAGATAGATAAATAGATTATGCATTTGGTGTATTAGTGAATTCCAAAAGTGTGTACGACATCCAGGTAATATTATATATTAATCCGACAATGTTTTGCATGTTTACACACATAATAATCAACTATTGCAGGCCACTCGTGCCTAACACTATTTCCAGAGAGATGGCAAATAGTTTGGTTTTATAAATTCAGTATTTTGGGTGGAGTTCTTCGCATTATCTTCGCTCTCTCTGAAGTGGGTAAAATGTTTTGATACACCGTCCACTGAAGAGTGAATGAATTTGAGAAACCTATAGAGAGAGATAAACACGATTCTCTACTTAATGTCCTTTAATTTAATTTGTACCAATGTACTGGTCAAATGAGAAATATAATTATGTTTTCGTAGCAGTCTCCAATCAGCACTGGATGTTGCAATGCTATACGTCTTTTGACGTAAGAAAGTAAGCTTTATTTTACTTGAAGCTCAAAAGAGTAAACTATATGGTAACAAGTCTGATGCTTATCATCTTTTCAACTAAATCTTGTAAATTATATGAATAATCTGAACTTTTCTCGTACCTTTTTAGTTTTTATATTATTTTGTATGGTACATATGTGTTCCTTTATAGTACATTATGAGTCTCTTTACCGTACAGTATGTGTATGTGTATGTTTCTGTGTCTCTGTATTTTGAGGTCATATATAATTAATTAATTATCTACAGGCACTTTATTATTTAACGGCATTTCTCACATATTGATGAGCATGGGAGATCTAAATTATAATGAGCACGACATAAGTGCGTGTGTTTCTGGGTGGAGTGTGTGTCCTCCAGAATGGACTGGCTGTTTACAATGTTGTGATAAATGATCAACATGTGATAAAATGCTTCGGCGCTTCACAGATACTGGACGATGTTAAGTGTCAACCCCTGTTAAAAAAATCATTCACGTTTTATGGCCTTGAAAAGTTATTTATGAGTATTTCTCAGCCAAGGCAAAATACACTGACTTGGCAATGCTTACATCCCTACAGAGACCTATGCAGTAATGATTAGGATGTTCAGTATAATCCCCAGAGATTTAGCAATTTTAGTTTCTTGGATTAAATATTCCCCCTCCCCCCATACACTTAACTGTGTATGGCCTAAACGTGTAAGTCATTAGCTTGAAACTTTGTTTTGGCTATTTTAATTCATCGTAACACCTCAGTTCATATATTGAGTCTTGGATATTTTAAGTCATCCTAACATCTCAAATGAAATAAGGAGTCTTAGCTATTTAATTCATCTATACATCTCAAATAAAATAATGAGTCTTGGCTATTTTAATTCATCTTAACATTTCATCTGAAATAATGGGTCTTGGCTATTTAATTCATCTTAACACCTCAACATATATACTGAGACTTCGCAATATTTTGTTATTTGTTACATTTCCTCAGAGACTACATTATGGAAGTTTATTGCATCCATTACATTTTTGTCGGCAAATTTAATCTTTAGACGAATTTAATTATCGATCGTAAGTGATACGAATGAACACAGTACAATTCTTGTAACTCAAATTAATAAATATCAACAAATATAGTTGTAAGTTTATATAATGTAAATACTTTAGTAATTAGCGTACGTATTGCCATAATGAACGAACTGACAGAAAATATAACATTATTTCTTAGCTTATAAACAATGAGTGTTTATTAGAGTATTAATTAATGTACTATGTAATGGGATAATATGCAACATAAAAACAAAGGGTTGGTTGTTGTACATGTTAGCATATAAATGAAGTTAAAGTAAAATTATCCCATTCCGCTCTCTGCTATTAGCATTTGCACTGTTACTATTGTTACTAGTGCAAGAAGTAGAAAAACACCCCAAGGCTATAAAAATTGACTACATATCCAGTGAACATGGAAGAAATGCGATATGGCTACCACCTCTTTGCCTTGAAATCGAAATCGAGAAGCAAATTATTAGATCGGCATACAACAACATAGTTTGATCAATATTTTGCACAGAAAGTGAGCGTACCCTACGGGACGCATCAGTAGTACATCAGTACTGGCATCTTTTAAATCAGGAAAAAAGTCAACAACAACCGATAACAAGACCCAAACAATACCTACCAACACGTGTAAGAAAGAATGCAATACTCACATTGTATGGATTATATCACCATCGACAAAAGTTAACTCGACGCAGACTTCGAAACAAGAAAACAAAACTAAACAGGATTTTTCCCCAGACACCATCTATAAAGACTGAAGAAAAGAAAAGCCAGACACCAACTACTCCAACAGAGGAGAAAGAAATACATACAGCAGCAGGGAAGAAAAAGAATGATAAGAAGCGACATAAAAAGTAGCTTATACTCAGACCAGAACCATCGAGATGAAGTGGAAAAAGTACAAACCAAAACAGTCTACACCAGGGAACCAGACAAACAGACCGATGTTGACACCGCTCTAGACAATATTTCAAGGGTGCTTGAGACCCACCCCTCTCACCTTTTCCAGTGACCCCATCAAGACCATCAACTACGGTGGCAAAATCAACAGCAGAAGTCCAGCCAACAACAAAGGCAACAACAGAATAGGGCCCAAAAAGTAAAAGACGGCGCCCACCACAGTACATCCAAAAGAAATAACAGAAGCCGCAAAGGCAACAAAAGCAGCTACAACATGGATACCGCCACCAACAGCGTCGACAAAAACAACAAAGGCAGTATTGTTAGCATCAGTATCCGCGAGGGGATATTTAACTACCTGTTGCGGACATGAATCGGCTGATGTTTGACCCTCATTACTGGCCACCAGCACCCATCTTTGTACATTCAAACGGACACCGGGGACAGACACAACATCAATTACAGCAACTACAACACCACCAGTGATGAGGCCAGAGGGTTTAACATCCCGGGTGTACGTACACACGAGGTACAGACCTGGTGTGTTACTAGCTTGGGCTATGTAAGACCCATCTCCCACATTACTAACAGGAACAACAACATTTACCACAACCACATCCAACGGGTTACCAAGTTAGAGTCAGTATTTGCGGGCCAGACATTTTTGCAACGGACAAACGCAGCAAGAAGGCCGTATCGCCCCTCCCCTCCTCCTCCTCCCAGCGCGAAATCGGAGACAGCCAGAAGTGTCCCCCTACATTAACAACAACCTTTTTACATATTAAATTCCAACTGTTGGTTGGGATTTCTATTTTCTGTCTTGAAATTAAATACTTGGTTATTTTCTGTTTGTATGACTATTAAATATAAATAGTTTAATTTTTTCTCTGTGTGTTTGTGTGTGTGTGTGTGTGTGTGTGTGTGTGTGTGTGTGTGTGTGTAGTTCAACAGCGAATTTGCATGTGCTTTCATTGCCACGAATATTAAAGTAGACATATTGACATTATTCGGTCTGCCGCTAGTTTTTGGTCAAGTACCACTTTTACTTCAAACAAAACTTATTTACGAATTAAACATTAAAATTTTGGTTATGTTTATATGAGTTTATGTTTGGCTTAGTGACTATTTTACTTCAAACAAAACTGAATTACGAATTAAAAATTAAAATTCTGGTTATGTTTATATGAGTTTATGTTTGGCTTAGTGACTATTTTACTTCAAACAAAACTGAATTACGAATTAAAAATTAAAATTCTGGTTATGTTTATATGAGTTTATGTTTGGCTTAGTGACTATTTTACTTCAAACAAAACTGAATTACGAATTAAAAATTAAAATTCTGGTTATGTTTATATGAGTTTATGTTTGGCTTAGTGACTATTTTACTTCAAACAAAACTGAATTACGAATTAAAAATTAAAATTCTGGTTATGTTTATATGAGTTTATGTTTGGCTTAGTGACTATTTTACTTCAAACAAAACTGAATTACGAATTAAAAATTAAAATTCTGGTTGTTTATATGAGTTTATGTATGGCTTAGTGACATGAAAAGATTTTAAATATTAAACATACTCGTGTCATTTAAGTATTTTTAAAACGGCAAATATATTTATAAGCATAAACGTTTTCTCAAAAATAAATGTATTCTCACATAAAAGAAAGACTTATTAGTAAGAAACATTAGCGAATCTAATCTGACAGTAGAAAGTAAGTGTTCATACAAGGCGTAAATGGCTGTGGTTATGATTTATGTTTTATTCAAGGTCTTGCGAAGCAGCAAGTATCATGCGGTTTTGTGTAAAAAATATTGCTATACATATTGATAAGTCACACGTCAACAAACTAGTCTTATTATACATGTATGATGCGGTTTTTGTGAGGAAAGCATTGCTATACACATAGATAAGTCATACGTCATCAAAGTAATCTTATTAAACATGTCTTCACAGGAATGAAGTTAAAGAAAGCATAAACGACACATGAAAGTCTAACAAATATTTACTGAAATTAGCTCGCATGCATATACAGGAAATAATTAATTATATTAAGTTTTAAACACACGTTTAGTTGAATGAATATGATCAATCTTACTAACACAAATATATTTGTAAAATGTCCATTAAAGATGAGATAATCCGTAAATTCGGAAAATATATCTTACCCCTCTAAAATCTTATGATTAAAATGTTTTAGACACTTCCATAACTAAATAATCAGTCACATACAATATAAAACCAAATAACTTTAAAAATAGACTCCTGAAAAAAAGCTAAAAGAATCTCAAGCAAGCTTTGCAGCTCTTTACTTATTTATTTATTTTAGACAAACAGGGAGATTAATCTCAGAGAGAACTAGGAATGATACTTCAGGGAATTCATAGGTCCTGAATGTGACACCACAGTCATCTAGCCTTTAGGACAGTGTTCTGTAAACAAGGAAATAGGTTAAATATGTGTGTAGATATAATATGCCTGTGGCGGAGTAAATTTGCCTATCCCTATTTTTAAATTTAATTCTTATATAAATTGTTAAATTGTCAGAATAACCTGACCTTGGGCACTCCTTATGAAGGTATTTTTGAAAATGTCAGAGTTGGAAATGAACAAACTGAATCAAGAATATGCTAGAAATTGCTGATGTAATGCAAACTTGTGAGTATATTTTATTATCAAATGGTTGTGATTTATGAGAACGAGACCATCCAATGGGTTGAGATTAAAAAAGTTTACTTCCTGTAGATAAAACTACTGTCTAATCACTTTTTTGGAGTGGCGAGAAGTCTGGTTTGCAAGGCGGCTGCTAGCTTGATGAGACAATAGCCCTTTCTGCTTTTATTTCAGTGTTTGATTTGAACCTCCTGGTTTACTGTTTTAAACTGCTACGACTAACCATGGTAAAAGCTGGAAGTGGCGTGTAATTGTAAGAACACGATACACTCTACTGATGTGTGGCAGCAACTTATGTTGACTACCTGAACAGTTTCTAGTGTAGAGTTGTTGTTCAACACCTATTAATTTATTGTTCTGTTTGAAAGAGTTGACAAGGTGAAAAGAAGTGCCAGGTTAACTCTAAGTAGTGGAACAGTATTTTATCAACCTGCGAGTGAGATAAGTGGAGCTGACGTAATAACTGCTGACAATAAATTTTGTCTTTGTTGCAATGGCGCGCTATGACTATTCGAACTGCATTTAAACAAAGTTATGTAAAACTATTATCACTTATCTCTAATAACTCTTTCTGTCCTCAGATAAGACTATTATGTGAATTGTATTAACATAATTAATTAATTGTATTTTTAGTATGAGACTGAGAAACATGTGAATTATGCGAACGTGGGTTCGTGGAAATATCAATGTCAAGTAATCTATTTCATTATATTTGTCATATGTATATTTGACTGTTGATTTAATAAATTTATTGTTAAATTTATTGACCTTCTTGTGCACATTAATAACTTTATGTTGGAGAAGAAAATAGATGGATGTGGGGCTCGCTAAATATAGATTAAAGACGTGTTTGTCTTCTCCTCACGGAAACATTGTGCGAATAAATGCTGTTTTATGTTATGGAAGAGAGAAAGTTTACAGCGCCCGTATATCCGCAAAGTGAGAGAGACGAGTGGTTTCTTCTGAAAGATCGTTAATAAAATAAATTAAGATCCTCATCACTTGTAAATAGTTTTAGATGGTTAATTAATTAAGAATAATGGTGTCACAATATCTTTCTCTCCCTTTATCCATTAACATTATCATAAATTAAATGAAATATTTTCATAGTTAGTAGTAGGTAGTAATAAACATGTAGCTGTAAGAAAATAATGCATAATGCTTTCATGATCATTTGCATTACTTCTGCTACTTAAACACGAAAAGAGAAACGCGCAATTCTTATTTTCATTATAGATAGCTAGATACATACACACGGAGACAGAGAGACAGACATATAGATAGATAAATAGATAGATAGATAGATAGATAGATAGATAGATAGATAGATAGATAGATAGATAGATAGATAGATAGATAGATAGATAGATAGATAGATAGTGTCTCAAAGTAAATTTGCCCCTCCATATTTTTAATTTTATTAATTTTATTTGTTATATAAGTTGCTAAACTGTCGGAGTGACCCGACCTTGTGCACTGCTTATGGTGTTATTTTAAAGTGTTTGAGTTGAAGTAAACAGCCTGAGGCTAGAATACTCCAGATGTGCTGACCTAGTGGAAAATGAGGGAGCAGTTTTTCTTTATTATCCAATGAATATTATATATGAGAACGAGACTAGCCAATGGTTTGAGTTTAAGGAGTTTACGTACAGTAGAGAAGTTTGTTTTCTATTCGCTTTTAAATTTGAAGACAAAGAGAAAAGTCCGTCTCTAAAGACAGTTGTTATGCTGAGTGATAGCAAGCAGCCTTCTGATTTCTTCTTTTGGTTGTGGTTACGTCTCACTCTGAGTGTGAGTTCGACCCTGAGCTGTGAGTCTCAAGTGGAGCCTCAAGTTCAACTTTCAACTTCCTTGCTACCCTTTATTTGTTCACTGGTAATGACTTGAGTGACTGGGTAAGCGCAGGAGACTTGCAAAGTGTGTTTCAGAGTGTGTATGATTAAGGGAGTATGCTACACCCCTACATTTGATGTACCAAAGCAAGGATGCTAAGTACATCAGACCAGTGAAGATAACACAATACCAGCAATTGATATGACAACTAAATTTATCATTTACGTCATGCTGGACAATTCAATAGCATAATTGATGCAGAGAGCTTCTGAGATTGAAGATTAAGTTGTATCAAATTTTGCACAGTGAAGAAAGTATTGACTATGGTGATGACTAATGACTGGCGATGGTTATGAACCACAGGAAGCAATAAAGGATGACAATGACATGCTAAAGACATGAGTCCATAGTTTAAAGGGTTCTTTTATTACGTTTAGTGGGATCCTGTAATGTTACGATTCATGTTACTGTCGAATGGGATAAATATTTAATCAATGTCACCGTGAAACAAGAGATACCAAGCTTTCCAAAAGTATAAAAATAGCGTTTGAAGTATTCGTCGGATGGATTTAAAAAGACAACCTAAAATCACCCGCCTGCAAATTAAGATGTTATTATAATTCACGCCTCGAATGATTAAATGAGACCAGTGGCCGAAATCCGACATTGTGTCCGAGAGAAGCAAAGATTCTTACTCTGTGCAAAGGTGACCAAAGAAAAAAGGTATTTAGCAGAAGGGAGTCTCAAAAGTAGGAGAAATTCACATAGACCTGAAGTCGACCTATGAAAAGCATGAACTTTCAACTGTAACACTGAAATTAACCATTTACACGGTTTTCTTATTACTGAATTGAGTGAATTAAAAGTGGGTTTAATTTAGCGTAAGTTGTATTTTAGCCGAAAAACAACTGGTCTGCCACATTTTGTAACTTTAATGTTTTGGCTAAAATGCATTCATCAGTTTTACTTTATTCTAGTACACCCCAAACTGCTTGAATCAATCTATTTTATTATTTTAATATTTATTGAAATGAGACCGGACAAAATTTAATACCTTAGTCTCAGGAGAGACATTCTAAGTCGGCATAAAATGGGATTCTGTCTTAATACTTTATTTGTACAAACACAGACGTACTTGTAACTTGTACAGTTATATATATATATATATTGCTTACGTATACAGTTATATATGTATTGCATACTTATACAAACACAGACGTACCGTTTACTTATACAATTATATATGTATTGTTCACTTGCACATTAACAGTAGTTTGAAAATAGTCTCATTATACTAGTCTTTTTACTAGTTTGATAATAGTGACAATATCTATTCACATTAATTGTTTGATAATAGTGTCATTTTACTAGTTTCATTAATAGTTTAATAATACTGACATTATACTAGTCTCCTTAATAATTTGTTAATAGTGATATTACACTAGTCTCATTAATAGTTTGATAATAGTGACATTATACTAGTCTCGTTAATATTTTGATAATGGTCTCATTATACAAGACTCATTACTAGCTGACAATAGTAGCATTATACAAGTCTTATTACTAGTTTGATAATAGTGATATTATCTAATCATATTAATTGTTTCATAATAGTACCATTATAATAGTTTCATTAATAGTTTGATAATAGTGAAATTATAATAGTCTAATTAAATAATTTGATAATAGTGTCATTATACTAGTCTCATTAATAGATTTTTCAAGTTTAATTTTTATCTGCAAGGCCATCGATGTCATCAGCAAAGCGTAAGTTCATTATTGTTCTGCCTCCAATGCTAATAGTTTTCTCATTGTCTTCCCCAGCATATATCATGATTATTTCAAGGAAGATGTTGAAGAGAATATGTGAACATAAGCTGCCTTGTCTGACTCCCACTGTTGTCCTGAACCAATCTCCTAAATGGGCATTGAAACAAACTGCACTGGTGGCGTTGCTGTAATGTAAAGGTTTTCTATGACTTTGATCAGGTTGACATTGATATTGTACAGCCACATGTTGGACCAAAGGGCTGCATACCACACCCTGTCAAATGTCATATGTCTACAAGACATGATAAAGGTCTTGTTAGTGCGGGAGGTACTTCTCACATAGCAGTCTCAGATTAAAAATCTGTTCAGGTGTGCTTCGCCCTGGTCTGAAGCCTGCCTGTTCTTCAACTATGATTTCCTCTGCCTTCAGCTTCAGTGTGTTTAATATGATCTTTAGCATGACTTTGCTTGGATTGCGTATAAGACTGATCATACGATAGTTCTGACATTGCTGCAAATTGTCTTTTTTTTCAAGAGAGTTATTATGAGTGACTGAGTCTATGGTGTTGGCCATTCCCATGTCTGCCAGATCTTATTGCATATTGTTAGTAGGGCGTTTATCATGGCTTCTCCCCTTCCTGGACTAATTCTGCAGGGATGTTGTCTATTTCTACTGCATTCCCACCCCCTTTTTTTAATGATTTCACTGCATTCTCTACTTCTTCTAGGAGGATGGAGTAGTTGTCAGTGTTGGTCACTGGCGGGGTGTTGAGTATGTCTGGATCCCCTGTATGTCTGTGGTTGTAGAGGTCTGACCAATATTCCGTCCATCTCTTAAGAATGTCTTGATCGTCTGTAAGACAATTTCCTCTTACTATTTATCTTGAATGGTGGAGGGGCGTACTTGTTTTACACTGGTCAGATATTTCACCAGTTGGTATGCGTTTTTGCTATTTTTTTCTTTAGATTATCTTTACACAGGTCTTCAATCCATGTCTCTTAGCATTTTTCATGCTTTTCTTGATAATCTGCTTGATTTCCCTGTATTGTTTTGCTCCTTGTACTTCTGATTTCTTCTTCTTTAGCTCTTTCTAAGCTAAAATATACACTCTTATAAACATATCCAGATTTTTAATTTTTAATTTGCAAATCAGTTTTATTTGAAGTAAAAGTGTCACTTGACCACAATCTAGCAGTAGTCCGGATATTGTCAATATGTGTCCACTTTATAATACATGGCAATGAAGCACATGAAAATTTGCTGTAGAACTCCCCCACCAAAAAATTAAAAAAGTCTATTTAGATTTAATAATCATACAAACACAAAATAATCAGTATTCAACTTTTAGATAGGAAAAGAAATCCCAACCAGCTATTGTAAAAGACAGTGATATTTTTTTATGAGGGGTTCAGTATCTGTGAAGCGCCGGAGCATTTTGTCACCTGTTGATCATTTATCACACAATAGTAAACAACCAGGCACCTCTAGAGGGCAGAAAGGCTATTTTTGAGTATTCCTAAGCCAAATCAGTATACTTTGACTAGATAATGCGTATTTCTCCACAGTCATATATGTTTTAATGATTAGGAGATTTAGCATGGCCCCAGGAAACTTAGCGATCTCTTTAATCCCTTAAGTTTGTCGGATTAAATATCTACCCCTCCGTGCTATGTAAAGGTGCATATCATTAGGTTGAAGCGAATCTTGTTCTGCCGGTTATATTTCATCTTAATATAGAAACTTGTGAATTCAGTATTAGTGATATCTTGTTGCCTATTAGCTTATCACAACTTAAGTCAAATATAGCAGGCATTATATTTGTTATCTTCAAATGGAATCTTAAGAGTTGTATGTCGAAACATAAGTGGTACCAAAGAACATAGTAAGAGACAAATTGAAAATTGTATTGATTATTATTTACCGCAATTTTATTGAATTATTGAAGATGAAATTACAAAATATGAACATAGATTGCATTAACTTAATAGAATGTAACACATTAATAATTAGGTAACACACATTTTAACAATAATGAACAAGGTAAATGAAACGTGCGTGCGTGTTTATGTATGTGTGTGTTGGAAATAATACAAATGCTGATAGAATAGAAAACAGAATGCAAAATTATTTTAACTATATGAATTACTACTTCCTATTAACAATGATAGCATTTCAGTTATTCTGGGCAAAGGGCGGAGGTAAATGGAGATAAAGTACATTATATCTACATATTTAACGTATTTCGTTATACACTAAACGCTATCCAAATGTATATTTTATCCTCATATTTAATGTATTTCGTTATGCACTGAACATAATCCCAAAGTTCATTACATCTACATATTTAACGTATTTCGTTGTGCACTGAACGCTATCAAAATGTACAGATGAGTGAGGAGTCATATCCTGTTCATCAGTTCCTTGATGTATAATTCTTTGTTCTCAATGTCAAGATTAGTCCATTTATTATGTCTGAAACTTAAAATAGAGCCCCAAGACTTGCTCGTTCTTCATTTTTTCTTTTCAAGTTCTTTTAAAAAATAATTTTGATATTGCGCTCAAATGTTTACATAATTATAGAATCTATAAAATGTTACGCCTAAGAAGTTAGCGGGAGTAAGGTATCCTTTCCCAAATTTACGGATTTATGTTTGGAGTGTACATTAAAAAGAATGATTATATTATTCATGATCAATCGTTTAAACTTAATTAAATTATATTATCAACTCTATATTCAGGCGAACGTGGCTCAGTAAAACTTTGATAGATATTCTTGTGTCATTATTTTTTTTTGCTGCCGGAATTATAAATTGTTCCGCACCCCCTCCCCCCCACACACAAGCACAAACGCACGTAAATCCAGAAACATACACGCAATTGAGTCGTGCACATTATAATTAATTATTTTTAAATGACTTCAAAGTACAGACACAGAAAGTACTATACACATGGGCATAATGTATAATGTAAAGAGATTAATAATGTATTATACAGAAACACATAATGTACCATACAAAATAATATTCTTAAAAACTGAAAAGGTACGAGAAAAGTTCAGAATATTCATAAAGTTTACAAGATTCATTTGGAGAGATGATAAGTATCAAAATTATTACCATATAGTTTACTCTTTTGAGATTCAAGTAGGTTAAAATGAAGTTTACGTTCTTACGTCAAAATACGTATACCATTGCAACATCTAGGGTTGATTGGAGACTGCTACAAAATTAATTATGTTTTTCATTTGTCCAGTCCATTTGTATAAATTAAACTTTCAAAGACATTAAGTAGAGAATAGTATTTTTCTTTCTATAGGTTTCTCAAATTCATTCACTCTTTAGTGGACGGTGTATCAAGACATTTTACCCACTTCAGAGAGAGCAAAGATAATACGAAGAACTCCACCCAAAATACTGAAAATACAAAACCAAACTATTTGCCATCTCTCTGGAAATAGTGTCAGACACGAGTGGCCTTCTATAGTTGATTATAATGTATAAACATGCAAAACATTGTCGGATTAATAATATTACCTGGATGTGGAGAGCTTGCATTATATAATCTACCTCTCTCTCTCACTCTCTCTCTCTCTCTCTCTCTCTCTCTCTCTCTCTCTCTCTCTCTCTCTCTCTCTCTCTAACATAAACACTAAAATCCTGATTTTGAAATAATTTGACCCTCAAATATATTTATAAACTTAATTTTTTTTACCAAAATTAAAAATAAACTAATTGCATTATAGTGACACACTGGCAAATCTCTTATTGAGAAATAAAATGTATGTTTACAAATCAATCTTGTTTGACTATGTGGATATGTCTATTTTAAAAGACAAGCGATGCATCAGTAAATTAGTATTTTCACAAAAAGAAAGGCATTGAAATTAACTAGAATGTTATATGACGTAATTATTATTAATAGGACATTTGTCTAAGCAAAAGGAAGGAAAAGAACCGATAAACTATTTTTGGTCATCTATTAATAAATCGAATAAACATTATTTTACACCAGAGGACAAATGCAATAATTGCTATCTTCTCAGATAATAGCTGCAATACAAATACATGAACGACGAAAGATGGATAGATAGACATATATTATACACATAACACACTTCCATCTTAAAGCAGACAATGCTTTAAAGCCACTTTATGTGGACCTCAGTGTATATCCCATGAAGTAATGAAATTAATATTTTTATATTATTCTCATACATCACTAATAACAGACTTGGCTAATTTGAAGAATAGATACCAAATAATGAAAATATACATTAAAGAGGAAGAGGGAAGAGAGAGAAGAAAGGGAGAGAGGTTGTAGAAAATTACATATTTGTAGTTTAATTATCACAAAAGTATTTAAATGGATTCAAACATAAATTTTTAAGTCGCAATAAATAGTCAAGTGCAATGTGCTATAAAAATTTAATTTTAAATTGATGTAGTACTTTCCTCCTACTAAGATACTTTATGAATATTCTTTGAAACTTTAACAGACGCCAACAAATGTAGATTCAAGTTCGTAACGAAAAGAACTAATCTCCGGGTGTTGTTTAGTTTGTAAAGAATAATTTGTATACAAATTAAAACCGTATTTACTTAATGTTTGGTCAAATACCACTGTTCGACAATCCCTTTCAACTATTGCTCTAAGGTTAGATTAAATTTCTTATTTTCCCAGCACTTTGAATGCACTAATACGAAAGTAAATGTGTTGTCACAGAAATAAAAATGTATGAAAAATATTTCGATAAATCAATTTGTATCCATGCATGCCTTCAGTATCTAATCTTTTCTATTATCAGCAATGAAGACACCACAGCAGGGTGAATCAACATACCGGGTAAGAGTAGTTTTGGGGGAGGTGATAAGGGAGTTCAATATATATGAAGGAGCGGAATAACAATCAGTGTTAGAGCCATTTGCGAGAGTTTACAGCACAGATGGGTTTGAAGAATATACCAAAAATCTTTAGAAAATGTAACGTTGCCTAATTCTTGTATGTTTCGATTTACCTCTTCATTACAAAGTTCAAAACAAAATGTTTTCAGTGATTAATCATGCAGTATCTTCTTTTAAAGATATTCATGATTTATGATATACATTAACATTACTGTGTAATCTAGAATGCATTTATACCTATAATTTAATTTCTTTAAAAATACCTTTAACTACCTGTAAGAAGTAAGCATTATTTCTAGAGTTAAATATGCAAAGTTTAGATTATAATCGTCATACTCATAATTTATTTTCTACAGAAGAGTAATAACTAATCAGGAACTGGTTTACTCTTTGCAAAAGACTGGAATGGCTGTCCCCAAAGGCCTGGGCAGTCTTGCTCTATTTTCACTAACTGTCCTGGCGTTGTTGCTGGTTGATTCAAGCGACAGCGTTGAACATTTCTGTGGCGGATTCATGACCTTCGCCTTTTCAAGCAGATCACAATACAAGGTGAGCTAGCTACCTGGTCACTGGTGTACTACTAAATAAGATAGGACACTTTTCCAGATCTAAATGTCAATTATAACAACAATAATAATCATGTTGTATTATATCTTTTCAAATTTTATTGCATTGCCTATTCGTTTGTCTGTCTGTCTGTCTGTCTATCTATCTATCTATCTATCTATCTATCTATCTATCTATCTATCTATCTATCTATCTATCTATCTATCTATCTATCTATCTATCTATCTATTTTTATAAAGTTATCCTGCTGAATTTCATAAGAAAACAAATCAGATCGATATTTTTTCTGATGTAAACAAATGCAAATGGGCAGTCACCACAAGTCATAAAGGTCTCGTGCGTTTAGTGAATCAAGTTTAAACCAGTTGACAGCAGTTACCTGTGACTAGTATCATACATTGTCTCACCTGAACTACAATTCAAACCTATAGCTGAACCCCTCTTTTCCTAAGTACATAATATGTATTTAATTTTAAACTTCTGCATTAAAAAAATAAACCAAGTCCCACAGTATTTTGACTTCTTCTGTGTCGGTGACTGCTTCTGGTTGCTGCATCCATGCTCTTTCAGGGGATTTTATGCCATAGTTCTCACACAGATTTCTATGTATGTGTTTTGCCACTTCATTGTGTCGTTTGGTGTATTCTGTTCCAGCCAGAACCTGAAATCCAGATAGTATGTGTTCTGTTGTCTCATCCATGGATTTGCAGAGTCTACATTTGGAATCATTTGAAATTTTCATGATTTAGTTTTGTGTGATTTGGTGTTGAGTGCTTGATTTTGTGCATTTCGTCGGCTTGTCGTACATACTTGCCATGCAGAGGTTTCTGGCTCCAGGTATGTGCTAATTCTTGCTTCGTTCCCTGGAGAACTTAACGAAATTAGTGAAGAAGATTTCTCTAGTTTTGAAGAATATGAAGAAGAAGAATTAGTGGATCTTGATGATGTTCCAAATCCTTTTTCGCAAAAGGAGCTAAATGATCTAGTTCGTGATCTCAGCTTGTCAAAGTCATCCCCTGAACTGTTGGAATCCATATCGAGAAAAAACGTCCTTTGTTCGCATTACCTTCTACCGCAACAGACATCAAGAGTATCTCAGTTTTTTTCTTTACAGAGAAGGACCTGGTGTGCTGTACTAATATTGCGCAGCTTCTGCACAAGCATGGAGTGCCACAGTATAAACCTGAAGATTGGAGATTGTTCATTGACAGCAGCAAGCGATCACTGAAATGTGTTTTGCTACACAATGGTAACCAGTTTGCCTCCGTACCTCTAATTCACTCGACTACACTGAAGGAGAGGTATGAAGCGGTAAAGTATGTGCTAGAGAAATATTTTTATGATCAGCATGGATGGTTACTCTGTGTTGACCTAAACATGGTAAACATTTTGTTAGGACATCAGTCTGGATTCACCAAGTAACCATGCTTTCTCTGCATGTGGGATAGTAGAAACAAAGCACAGCATTACACGAAGGAGGACTGGCCTGTACGGGAGGCATTGGTACCTTGCAAAGCAAAGAATCTCATAAACAACCCTCTGGTGGACAGAAACAAGTGACCTTTTCCACCAATGCACATTAAGCTTGGCTTAATCAAAGAGTTCACCAAAGCTCTAAACAAGGATGAGGGCTGTTTCGCTTACTTGTGCCATGCTTCTCCAGGGTTGACCATTGAGTAGTTGAAAGCTGGCATTTTTGATGGTCCACAACTCCGTAAGCTAATCAGAGATCCAGAGTTTAAAAACTTAATGAATGAAGTGGAACTGGAAGTGAGGAAGCTTTTGTTCTGGACGGGAAAAACGTTCTTGGCAACAATAAGGCCAGGAACTATGCAGAGCTTGTTGCCAATATGCTGACTGCTTTCAGAAACCTTGGATGCAATATGAACATCAAAATGCATTACTTATTCTCACATATGGATCAGTTTCCTGAAAATCTGGGATCAATGAGCAACGAGCAAGATTTCATCAGGATATGAAAGAGATGGAAACCAGGTATCATGGACGCTGGGATGCAGTCATGATGGCTGATTACTGTTGGACTCTAAGGAGAGACATTCCTACAGCTGAGATTTCTAGAAGTTTGAAGAGATGGAAGTTCATGCCCTGAATTTTGAACAATGATGACCTAATATTGAATTTATATGTACTTACCGATAACAATGTCTACTATTCAATGTACACTAATCAACTTTTGTAACATTTAATAAATAAATTGTGTTAGAAATCGATTTTTAAAAATTTAAATTATTTTTTCTTACATTTAAAAAAGAACTGATAAAAAAAACGGATGTCATTTTCAAATGTATCAGTGCAAATTTGTTCTTAATCAGTTATAAAATCTTAGACATCTTTCAATTTTTTTGTGACGCAGTGTTATTATTATTAATCAGCCTCTTTCCACGACTTCTGCTTGACTGTAGGTTGTGATCCAAGGTCTCGGAATCTTACCAAGATTCTGGGAGATCCAAGGTTTTACGGAGGATGTGGGCACTTCCGAGGAGCGCTGCTTTGAGTAGTGGAGCGATTCTGTGGTTTCCAGGGAGTTTATTCAGGTAGCCTTCCAATTCAGATGTTATGTTCCCCAAGGCTCCTATCACTATAGGTATCACTTCTGCTTTTACATTCCACAGTCTCTGGATTTCTAATCTGAGGTCTTGGTATTTTTCTATTTTTTCTCTTTCTTTTGTTTTTATGTTTCTATCACTTGGAACAGCGACATCAATGATTCTTACTGTTCTGTTGGACTTATTGAGAACTACAATGTCTGGTCTTCATGCAGGAATCACCCGATCTGTTCTTATCTCGAAGTCCCACAGTATTTTGACTTCTTCTGTTTCGGTGACTGCTTCTGGTTGATGCATCCATGCTCTTTCTGGGGTTTTTATGCCATATTTCTCACACAGATTTCTATGTATGTGTTTTGCCACTTCATTGTGTCGTTTGGTGTATTCTGTTCCAGCCAGAACCTGACATCCAGATAGTATGTGTTCTGTTGTCTCATCCATGGATTTGCAGAGTCTACATTTGGAATCATTTGAAATTTTCATAACTTTTGTTTTGTGTGATTTGGTGTTGAGTGCTTGATCTTGTGCAGCTGTTATGAGTGCTTCTGTTTCTCCTTTCAATCCTACCTCTTTCAACCATTTGTACGTTGATTGCTTTGTTGATATTTCGTCGGCTTGTCGTAAATATTGGTCATGCATAGGTTTCTGTCTCCAGGTATGTGCTAGTTCTTGCTTCGTTGTTTTCTTCCATGTTTCTTTGTCTGTTTCTGGGGGTTGGAATAGTCCACTCATCTTTACTGCTTCTATCAGTGGATCATCTTTGTTGTTATTCCAAATGTAGTCCACAAGACCAATGACTTCTCCTTCAATAACATGTTTGATTTTCTTGAGACCTCGGCCTCCCATTTTTCGAGATACATAGAGCCTGTCTACGTCTGCTTTCTTGTGTAATGCTTTATGTATTGTGAGTAGTTTTCTTGTTTTCCTGTCCAGTTCATTTATTTCATTTGCTGTCCAATCTATGATATCTCCAGTGTAGCTTACTACAGGTATTGCATATGCATTAATGCTTGTATTTTGTTATCCCCATTTAGCTTGGACATCAGAACTTGTCTAACAAGTTTTTCATATTCTCTCTTAACTTTGGACTTCACTTCTATCTGCATATTTTCTTGATGCTGTGGTATCCCAAGATACTTATATCCATTTTCCATTGAAACATCGTTGATTTTTCCGATGTCGAATTGCAGGCCTTCTGTTGTTTTGACCTTGCCTTTCTGGATGACAATTCGTCCACATATCTCAAGGCCGAATTTCATGTTGATGTCCTCACTGCAGATCTTGACAGTATTGATCAGGGATGTGATGTCACGTTCATTTTTACCGTACAGCTTGAGATCGTCCATGTACAGTAAATGGCTGATGAACTGTCCTGCTTTCATTTTGTATGCTAACCCTGTTTTCTGGATCACTTGACTGAGAGGATTCAGGGCAATGCAGAACAGCAGTGGCGATAGGGAATCACCTTGGAAGATTCCACAATTTATTGCTATGTCTGCAATATTTATGTTGTTGCATGTGAGGGTGGTTTTCCAGTTTTTCATTGACACCTGAATTAGGTTCTGTATTGATGGCGCTACTTTGTACAATTTTAATGTTTCAATTATCCATGAATGTCGGACTGAGTCATAAGCATTTTGATAGTCAATCCATGCCATTGCAAGATTTGTTCTTCGTTTCTTACTGTCAGCCTTATCAATTGCCAATTGGTCCTTCGTTCCTCTGCTGCCTGGTCTAACACCCTTTTGTTCATTGTTTAGAAGTTTGTTTGTTTCAAGGTGAGTCATGATTTTGTCAGCTATAATTCCTGATAGTAACTTCCAGGTGGTTGATAGGCAAGTGATTGGACGATAGTTGTTTGGTGTCGTGCCTTTCTGTGGATCTTTCATAATCAGACTTGTTTTTCCTTTTACCATACATGCTGGT
Source organism: Sinotaia quadrata (assembly GCA_028829895.1). NCBI lineage: Eukaryota > Metazoa > Mollusca > Gastropoda > Architaenioglossa > Viviparidae > Sinotaia > Sinotaia quadrata. The sequence continues at coordinate 91,325,499 of CM054177.1, forward strand.
AGGGTTCCTGGTTTGTTTAGTATGTCTTGCAGTTGTTCACCAAGTCTGCCATGTAAGGAGGTAAGATGTTTCAGCCAGAATATTTGTACTTGATCTGGGCCTGGGGCTTTCCAGTTTGCCATCTTTCGTACCTTCTTCTTAATGTCTTTCTCACTGATTGTGACGGTGCATTGTTCAGGTGTCTCTTTATGATCATATTTCAGTTCCTGAATTCATCTGGCGGAGTTGTTATGCGTATTTGGATTGCTCCAAATGTTTTCCCAGAAGGTCTTGGTATCATGAATGTTTGGTATTTGTTGTTTTGTTCTGGAATTTCCTTTGAATTCTTGGTATAGTCTTCCGGGGTCAGTTCGGAATATATTGTTCTGTTGGAATTGCTGACCTCTTGCAGTGTATCTCTTCAGACGGTGACCAAGTCCTTGAAGTCTTTGCTTTGCATCTTCTATTGCAGTCTTAGTGCTTCTGCAGTTGAGATGGTATTTGGCGACCAATCTTGCCTTCAGTTTTCCCTTATTTTGTTCTGCTGCTGTCATTTGGCTTATTTCTCTTCTAGTACACTCTATTTTCTTTTCTATTCTCTTCTTCCATGGTGGTACTGATGGTTTCTGTGTTTGTACTGTGTCTGGCCTTATATATCTTTCAATTACCTTTGCAGTGGCGTATATTAGACTGTTGGTTTCTGTGATATCTTTTGTGGGGATACGTTTTAGTACTTCATTTGCATTCTCAATTGCTGTCCTTAGAGCTTTGTTGTTTTGCAGCCTTCTTGTTGAGGCTCTGCCTTCACGTGACTTATTTTTGTCCATGAAGCTTTTTATGTCTTCAAACAAGCGTTGCTGTTCTTCAGTGAAGTCGCATGGAATTTCCCCAGCAAGGTTGTCAAGTGGAATTGACTGTTGTGAGGCTGTGAATTTTTCATTGTCTTCAGTGTCAGTGTATCGGATTGTAGTGTTCGCTTGTTGCTGTTCTATCTCTTGAATTTCTAGAACTGTAAGAAGCCTATTTTGTAGTATCGCTCTCTTCTGGTCCAGGAGCCGCTGTTCACTGATCATATCATCTGGATGGTGTTTGAGCCAGTGTTCATACATTCGTTTTCTATATCCTCTTGTTGTTGGTTGGCTTTGATAGTAAGAGACCATGATTTGTATGTTTTCCTCTCTGGTCCATTTCCTCCGAGTTTTTGCTTGCGTTTCAGTAGCCCATTTTTCACAGAACACCCCGAAACATCAGTGCCTAGCACAGGCCTTGTTAACCCGGGCGAAGTCTGATCCGGTATGGAATCAAATTTTTTTTCTCCATCATGAATGGGATGGGCAAGCGTGTATTTTGGAGGGAGCCGCTTTTTCCTCCCTCGATAGTCCAGAGTTGGGATTGAACCCGTAACCTTCGTGTTTGTCGACACAGCGCAGGCTGCTTAACTTTCTGGGTGAGGTTTTTTCTGCTCTAACCACTGGACTATCGAGACATTATTAGCATTATTATTAGTATAATTAGGCTCGAATTATTATTAGCATTATTATTATTATTAGGCTCGAATGACGGCGATTACCGGATGGGTACTGGGCCTTGGGCCTTGTGGTCCAAATTGTTCTGAAAATGACGAAGGTCAACCGACACATGGTAGACGGCTGCAAGTAATTGCTCAGAGAAACCAAAATGATTTCTTTGGAAACTGGACGATGGAAACTGCTGGTGTTGGTATGGTGTCCGGCAATCATACCGATATTACAGACTACGTCAACAACAACATTGGAGGTGACCCACTTCTATTAAAATTATTCAACCCGGCAATATATATATTCCTAGCATCATACAACATAGCACGACAATATTTCAACAAGTAACAGATATAAAAATACTCCTGGCACCAAAACATAGAAATTATCTTAAAAACAAATATTTAAAAACAAAAATTAAAAATAACATCAGTCAACAATATTAATAATTAATACTCAAAACAACACACAACAACACTAGTTTGTCTTTTTAAAAAGATATGGAACGAACTTAAGAGTTTGTTTTTGCTTTCTCTTAAGGCATTGTTTTCTGGTAAAGTCATTTGCAGTTATCATCTTAGTGGCTTAATTTATAGTGCAAGTATTGTACTTAAATTATTAGTCATAATAATATTTCACTTCTAACACCTGTTGATAAAGATTTTCAATTTTTATGTTATAGCATATTAACTCCCTCCATCCTTCCGTCCGTCCGTCTCTCTCTCTCTCTTTCTTTCTGTCTGTCTGTCTCTCTATCTATTTATCTATCTATCTATCTATCTTGTCTGTCTCTCTGTCTATCTAACTATTTCACTGTTTTAAGTGTAAAACTAATCTGAGATTACAGGCCGTGTATCCTCGGTGAATGAATTGCTACAATGGGAACAGGAAATTGCAGAATTGGAAATCGACATTGACCCAGTACCTGAATTCACAGACATTTTGTAAGTTGTAAATTCATGAATGGTTTGCGTACAAGCTTTATTAAGTATGTAACAACATCATGGTTTTGCAACAATTTAATTTACGTTTGTTTTTTTTTTATAACACGTGCAATACATGATCATGAAAATATCCTTACTACATTACTCCATGCTGTGTTTGCATCAGAAGGCTGTCATTGATTGAAAAATTATGTTCTTGATCTTGATACATTTATAGAGGCAAAGAGATGATATATAGGTTGGCAGGCAGACAAATAGATAAATAAATAATTACTTGTGAGTCAGAAGTCCGATAGATAGAGATACAAACCAATATATGAATGGAATATTGAGGACAAAAGCCATATTATATTAGAATTACATTATAATGAATATATGCTTTACATAAAATATTTTTATTTTATTGAAGTTTCCTTTTGATATTTGTTTTACGAAATCAGTGTAGCTGGCCATTCTTGGAAGGCTTTCAGTGTCAACACTCACGTACCGGATCCAATTTACGTCTTGCAAACCAAGATTCGCCCTCAAATACGAGATGACACGGATCATCCCAACAACAGTCCTGTCGCCCTCTACCGTCCTGTGTACAGGTGTGACATTTAAAATAAAACACAGTAACATGTACTTGAAATTGTTGTTTACATTTCCTAAATCCTCTCCTACTTTTATTTTGTATAAATAAATAAATAAGACTCTTCCAACTTCACCTTAATTGTGTATAATAAAGAAAACCATAATGTCGTGAATAAAGTATTCTCTCACTTTCAAATCTTATATTTCCGATTGTACTTAGAGTTCAGTTGTTCAGAGTTTCAGCAATGTTCAAACAACAGCCATGTTAATATCAAAGTGGTGTCCAAAATATGTACTGGAGATGACCAGATCTAACGTTTGTTTTGAGTAGTAAACCACTATCAGAAAAAGTGGAATCTATTAATGATTCCTATAATGATTTTTAAATTATCACTCTATAAATGTTATGAAAGTTAAATTGCTATTATGCACTAAAAGAGCCATTATTTGTGTCACAGATTGATAAAAATGTCATGACTTTTTGACCCACTTGTTGTTTTCAAATATCAAAATTTGAAATTCCTTTGTTAAAGTTCTCCCATGATACATCAGTATCGAGAAGCTTCTAGCAAAGAGGTCAGGAACGTTATGTAACTTTAGGCCATTGTCTAAGTTCTCGAACCAACTACATACCACGTGACCCGTCACGTGATGCGCTCTATGCATTTAGATAAATACGGTGAAAACGCGGTCGAATAGCACTCCGAAATCCAGAAGCACCGACGTCGTACCGACACCTCGTACCGTCGCATATTCGTGAGTCGTTAGAGGAACAGCCGACGCTATTGCTGAGATAACACTTCGACTTCTCGCAAAGGTACTGCATTTATTAATTGTATTTTGCATTTTGAACCATGTATGTAATATTGTGCTATGTATTGCTACTGTAACTTAAGCACGGTTCGTTGATAAATGACCAAAACCTATAAGTTATTGTATATAAATCATTGTAACTCTTTTTCATTGTAACTTTAATTTATATAACTTTAAATTCACTAGAGCCAGGAGCGCCTGTGCCCGACTTGAATTTTCCTATGTAATTCAAATTATTGCGTGTAATTTTAATGTAAATTGTAAAGCGCTTTGCTTGATTTGAATTGTCCTTTTGTATGAACTCTAAATTTTAAGGTTGTAAATATTTGGTAATTCATACGTCATGCTTGTTAAATGTAACCTGCGTGAGATTATATTCTCTAATCTAAATTGTAAACACACCAGTCGAATTTCTAACTCGAGCATTTAAACCGAACGTGCTTAGGTTGGCGAACTTTAAACGCAGAACGATTACGAAAGCATTCTTGTTTTCAGGTCGGTCCTTGTTTTCTTCCTTGGTTCCTTTCTTGGTTCCAAGTCAATGCCCGGTTCTGAACTCTATGAGCTGAGTTTGATTCCTTCATAGTCCTACGACCATTGTGAGGCAGCGCCAGCGAGCAGGTCTGCATGTCTAGTCTACACTTACAGTTCCGTTCAGCGTGTTAACTGAGAGACAGTTTCCATTGTTATGCTGTGTGCATTTTGCTGACGAACGACAAGTTAGGTAGACCGGTTTGGACTGGATCACGAACCTACGCGGCACCCATCAGAAGCTAAGTTATAGCTTTGATGATCAAAAGTCATAAGGAACATTTCTCATGGCAAATTCTCACGAACAATAACAGTACGATTACTAGCCGAGTAGAATTAGACTTCGCGCTCGTATATTGATTATTTTTTTAATTGTTAAATCTTATTAAATCTTATTTTAATTGTTAATCCTCTTTGTAGTACATTTTATGCATGATAGACCTAATGTTAACTCATGGTTTGGATGGGGGCGATTGAGCTGAATGACGTAACGAATGCATATTAATTTAGAGGAATTTAACGACTCCAAGCCAGCTTTTGTACGCAAATTGTCAGTTTGTAAATCTGTTGTCTGCACTACAAGACGCATTTTTAAGTTAGTCAAATGATAATTTGGGCAACCAGTCTGTGTGGGATAGAGAGAAGGAATTAATTTAAACTATCATTTTAAAGTCCTTAAAAATCCTAGGCAGGGTCTATAAAGAAATACTGGAAACGTAACAATTTGTAAGAAAATTAAAAAAAGGGTCCCTACACTTTATAACGTTTATTGTGCTTAAGTATATACAAGTCTACATAACGTGTTTTCTAATCTCGTCTCTTGAAGTGAATTATCAACTTGTATGACACTAATATCACACTGACAAGTTACGTTAAGCTCTTCATCAGATGATAATATTCAACCGCAATATTTATTTTTAAAACTGCTTCTATATTTAGTTTTCAGTTCCTCACGTTTATAGCACTTTTGATTAGATGGAAAGAAGAGATAAGGAAAAAAAGAATATATAATTTATAACTCATCAGATTTAACTCAGTTTCGCTTTGGAAAGTTTTGTTACATAGAAGCGATTGAGATCAAGCGACCTCTTTTAATGTGTGTCACCACTGGCTTAATCATAAACTAAGAGAACATTGCTGGTTCTCTCTCACTATCTCTTTCTATCTTTCTGAGTCCCTGTTTATTTATTTTTGCACACACATGGCCACTTTCTAATTTTGATAAGGACGATATTTTCTCTATTTAACCTTTCATACACAGGTAACCTACAATAATTATTACATTATTAATATCCATTTCTGTTGTTTCGTTAAGAAAAAATAATTATTTGAAGATCGTTTATTTACGAAGCTGTTAATTTTTCTTTTGGTAACACTGATATTTTACAGAATTAAAATAAATATCGTGACACAAATTAGTATAGCAAAATAATTTATTTTGGGTAATAATTCTGGACCTGAAATGTTGCAGAATTAAAATAAACAACGTCACACAAATCAGTATAACAACATCAGACCCGGATGGAGACCTCGTTACGTGTCGTGCCGCAGGGTTCGTTGAGATCGACGGAATTTCACCATTAGGAAGTACAACGATCAGAAGGGTAGATAAGGAATAACTTTTATATCAAATATAAATACTAAGTACAATCAGAAAGAAGAAAATAACTGTTATGTCAAATATAAATAATGTTATAAATACAATCAGAAAGGTAGTAATGAATAACTGTTATGTCAAATATAAATACTGTTATAAGTACAATCAGAAAGATAGTAATGCATAATTGTTATGTCAAATATAAATATTGTTATAAGTACAATCAGAAAGGTAGTAATGAATAACTGTTATGTCAAATATAAATACTGTTATAAGTACAATCATAAAGGTAGTAATGAATAACTGTTATTTCAAATATAAATACTGTTATAAGTAACAATAGAAGGTTATTGTTTTTAACTTTAATTAGTATATTTATGAAATAGTTTCTTACGTATTAAAACCAATCATTTTGAATATTGTATTTATTACACGTATTCATTTTTTAACAGGCAGATACGTAGATAATTTTGGACACGCAGAACCAACAAAATATACATTTGAGTTCATAAACCTCACCTCACTTAGATTAGTACAATTATTAAATAATTGTGCATAATGCTTACGACTTGTGTCCTTATGTTACGATAACGATACAATGAATTTGCCTAAAGGAATTAACAGAACGTTCACATATGCACATACACACTGAACTATACAAATCAACAAAACAGAGACCAAATCTAAAGCAATGCAAACAAGCAAACTTAGAGTTTACCAGAAAATATGTGCTTCCATAAACTATTCACAATACATAGTGATGTCCTAATGGTACGAAAGTAATAAACAATATTAATATGTTATTAAAAAATTGAAAAACACACATATATATTGTTACGGAGTAAATCTGCCTATCCCTATTTCTAAACTTAATTGTTATATAAGTTGTTAAATTGTCAAAGTGACCCGATCTTGGGCACTCCTTAAAATGGTATATTTTGTGTGTCGGAGTTACAGTAAACAACATGGGTTGAGAATATGCTAGAAAATTGCTGATGTAATCCATACCAGTTCCAAATGGATGAGTAGTTGTTTGACTAATAGTTTCACATTCGTTTATAACAAATTCTGATGGGGATGGACCAAAAGTAACTTTGCTGAAGATCTAATCACTTTGAATTTGATCATAATTCTAGTCCAGTTATAAAGGCTATCATTAGCATTTCCCCCTTCAGTTCAAGCAACAGTGACTACTGTACCTGCTTGCTCATGTGGTGTGCGAATCCAGTGTTGTTGTTAACTTATCACTAAAACGTGTTGCTATAAAGTTGATTCTTGAGAATTCCATTCTAGTGCCAATACAGAAAATAAACTGTGACTTGAGTTTGGTCTCGAGATTCATGAAGATTATTTTGAATGTTCCTCATGTGTTGAGTACTACACATGAAAATGTAAGACATTCCCCCTAATATGCTTGATAGTGCATGTGAAATTCAGGATAATGTTTGTGACACCAATGCCACTTAGTTAATGATTATGATTATTCATCATTCATAACTAATACAAATGATGAAAATAGTAATTTATTTTATTAATAATTCTCTTAATTTATGCTAGTAATAGTTCTCCAGCAATCACTACTCATCTCGGTCACATGGTGAATATGAGGCACTGTAATCGCTTTCTCTCTTCCACAACATTACAAACAACATTTACTGACACACAATATTTCTGTAGGTGGTACACGTCTTTCTAAAGAAGAAGACAAAACCGTCTTTAATCTATATTTAACGAGCCACCATCCACCCACTTTCTTCTCCAATACAAAGTTATCCATATGTGTAAGAATGTCAATAAATTTAAAAATAAATTTATTAAATCCGGAATCAAATATACATATGAGAAATATAATGAAAAATATTATTTGATATAAACATTTCCAGGAAACCACATTTGTATAATTTCTGTACTACACAGTCTTTTATCCTAAAATACAATCCAACAATAATGTCAATACAAATCACAAGATAGTTCTATCAGAGACCATAAATGGAATAATTAGAGATAAGTGATTGAAGTCTTTACATAACCGAATTAAGCCATGTCTTTCATGCTTTTGCAAAAAGTCACGTCACATTATTATGCCAATTCCACTTGTTTCCCATGAGGAAAACACGGTTCTGCAACTTATTCTCTAGAGCTAACATGGCCGTTTCCTTTCACCATATGAACTAGTTTAAGCAGAACAACAATAATTGTGATATCCAGCATCTTTTCTGCACCAGAAATCGCTCATGTTGACAGCATATCTTGCTGCCATCATCAACGAAGTGTATTCTCCACACTTACACACTGCTCTCACAATCGGTTGTAGAAGTTATAATCAGTAAACCAGGAGATTCAAATAATTCAAAGATGGAATTTTTCCCTTAATATATATAATCAGAAAGCAAACACTAAGTTTCCAGTTTATTGCTTTATAACTCCATTCTTTCTTACATTCCAGTCTCAACTTAAGTTTCCTGCAATTGTATTTACTAGCCCGATACATGCATACAGAATATCAAACTACTTTCAAGTGTTAGCACACTACATATAAGCAGCATAATTCAAACATTTGTAGAAATAATAGTCTACTCACATAATACATCTGTATGTAAAACACAAGTATAACACATCAATAGCAAAATGCATGAAATGTTTCTAAGTCCATTCTCTCTCAATCTGTCAGTTTAATTACTAATCAAGCTAATGGCCACCTTTCAAGACTGGGCTTCTTTGCCACTTCCAATTCAAGTTTTCAGACAATAGCACTTTTATTTTTACAGAAGGCAAACTTTTGTATCTTAGCCCATTGGCTAGGCTCGTTCTCATAATAACTTAACCATTAGATAATAAAACTATTAACCCAGTTGAACTAGTTTGCATTACATTATTAATTTATAGCATATTCTCATTTTGCGTTGTTTGCATCCAACTCTCATACACTTACAAAAATACCATCATAAGGAGTGCCCAAGGTCAAGATACTCTGACAATTTATATAGCAATTAAGTATTAACATGGGGATAGGCAAATTTACTTTACCATAATTCTCTATGATGTGCTTCGTGAGTTCATATAATATTCTAGAACAGTTGTATAACATACCTAGAAGGGACATCGCTCAAATAAGAAAGAGTGTGACCTTTTGCAAACCACATGATTGTGAACAGGTGCTGGTGACCTGCAATTTTTGAAAAGGTTATCTGCATTTGATTTTATTACTTCTGTGAAACTCTACACTCATTTTCGTGATGATATCCATGAACTTGCTTATATATATGTTAAGTGATTGCTAATGTCTATGCTATGACAAACTGAATGAATGTCCAACATTAATCAAACATTGATATGAAGTGATGTAAAAATCATATGTATTTCATTGTGTTGATTTATTAAATTTATTGATCATCTTACACATATTGATAACCATATGCTGGAGAGGTAGTGGCTGGAAGGTGGCTTACTAAATATACAAAAAGATGGATTGTCTTCTCCTTTCCTAAGACGAAATATTGTGTGACGGTAAATGTTTGTCTTTGATGTTGTGGAAGAGTGTAAACGTTTAAAGCGCCCACATATCCGCCATGTGAGAGAGACGAATGGTGTCTACTGGAGAATTATAAAGTTCCCATCACTTGTAATTATTATGGATGATTAAATAATAGTAATAATCATAACCAATAACTAAGGTTGCATAGGCGTAATGAATCAACAAATTTTATTTACATTTATATTATATTTACTTTCAATAAAGATCATCAGTAAGGTGTCTATGTCCTTTTTTTACTTGTACAGTTGCCCTATGTGGACCCCATTACACAAGTTATATAACAGACCTAAAATCAGCTGAATTGCAGTTATTGCTTGTGTGTGTGTGTGTATGTTCGTCCAAATAAGATATATGTCAAATAAATATATTCATACAAATGTGCAGGACTGCGTGGTGGAAATAAATGCCTCAGAACAGGCAAATTTCACTGATGGCTCATGGGGAGTTGTTGCTCTGGTTGTTGAAGAATACAATCGTTTTCCTATAAAGCTTGGAACAAGGAACATTCCAGCCTACGATCTTCATGGCTTAAGCGCAACAATCCTTACAGTAAGGATTTATTTTTATTTTTCAGTTAACGAAAAAAGAAGGTTAAAATATTATACATGTATACATTTTAGAAATAAAGAAACATTAACAGACTAGACTTGCTGATATTACAAAGAATACAAGTGAAGATTTTAAAATGCAAATACCATCAGTGTTTATCTTTTTCTTTTTGCCCATACTTAACAGATTGCATTTACATTGCTTTTTTCTGTCAGTCGAATAGACTGTTGGGGCGCATGTTGTTCATCATATGGCTGCTGCATGTCCATGTCTAAAGAATGAACAGGCAGGAAATGTGCTCTATTTAAAGTTTTTACTGTCCCTTCAGTGACTGATTTCACTGTATGTACGCTGAATATACAGACTCCAGGGCACTGGATGTCCTGAATTTTGTGTATGCCTATATTTGTGTGGTGCCTTATATACACAAAGTCACCAACATATATCGGTGCTGCCATGGATTGACCATTATCATGTCTAGCCTCACATCTTTGGCATTCTCCTCTAATCATTTGCGTGCCTGGCGGTATTCATCCATGGGTAATTTCTGGTGTATTCGAACCCATTCTACAGATCTGGTTGACTTAATAGAAGGCATACCTAGTTGCATGTCAACAGGGAGGTGTGGTTCTTGTCCATAGAAAAGAAATGTGGTGAGAAACCAGTACTAAATTAGGGGTATAATTATATGCCTGTATTAATTCTGGTAGGTGTTATGGCCAACTGTTGCTTTTTCTGGGGGCAAACGCCATTGTAAATATTGCATGGTATAGTGAAAACGCTTAAATTGCACATTGCCCTGAGGGCGTAAGGGGCTGTGTGTGTTTACTTGATCCTGGACAAATTACATAACTCTTGAACTAATGTAGATTGACAGTTGTGACTATGGTCATAATGTATCCATTTGGCACTTCAAACCTAACAAATCATTCACGATAGAGTATTTTTGCAACTGTCTCTGCATGCTGATCTTTCGTTGGGATGGCTTGGGTAAATAAATATGCCATCAACAATACGTTTTCGCGGTCATAAGATGCTGGTTCTAAGATCTAAAATCAATTACCAGTGTTCCCAATGATCGCAATACAGATGGTTGGGGTTTTGGTGTTAGGTCGCCTCCCCGTTACACTCTTCGAGCAAATATCAACACACTACTTGAAATTTCTTTGCATTCACTGCTGCAGTAATTTGGGTGGTTCGTCAACGCCCTGTCGACCCATTGTATTGTGAAGTGTTCATAAATTACATAATACACAGCATCGGACAATAATCACATGAACAAGTTCATATAAATTCTCAAGATTACTCTTTAAATACCAGTGTGCGCATTTTTCATAAAAGGTATTCTTTAGTCAATGAAATGTATATTCATCATGTTTTCTGTTGTTGAGCTTCAGTGAGTGAACAATTCTGAATATTTATTATTTTGTAGTAAGAGAGATTTGATATATCAAAATAATTAATAGTCTTGTTATACATAGAAATGATTAATGACCAACAAAATGTAAAAAAAAAATATTTTTACTCTGATAGTTGTCATAGTACTTCACGTAGCTCTTTATGATCCTGACTGTTGTAATTAAAACGTTTTTAATAGAGATAGTGGAAAGTTTCATTTACCATAATTCATTCGTTAGCATTCATATGCGCTTATGGTTGACCGCAGTAATATTCATTATCGTGAGACTCTTCTTTAATAAAGAAAAAGAAAAAAGAAATAATGAGAAAGTACTATGATGCTAGTTTTATTATATCTGATCAGTTCATGATACAAGCCAAAATAAACTTGACCTTGCCCGAGTTTGTGGAGCCCACGCCACTCAGTCAACATGTGTACACTGTACACGCGGGTTCAATCCTGACCATTCCACTCTATGCCAGACCTGGTTATGGAAGTCCCCCAGGAACGTGAGTTTTTTGTGTATATTTTTAACAAAATATTTATTTGATTTGATTAATGAGTGCTTCTTAGTTAAGTAATGTTGCGCATTGCGTGAGAAAACGCTTCAGATATGCGTTCTCTATAAAAGTTACAGCAATTTCCGTAACTCTTCACCGAATAAAAGTCTGTCTGCACAAATGCAGCTCCGTTGGCTATCTGACTGAGATGCTAATTCTCCCATTCTCGTTTGTCTCTTTATTACCTCATAGCAAGTTAGTCTTGATGCGTGCAGCTTTGCTCATACTTCTACCTTTCGAGTCTAAATGTCAAAACATATTTTTTTGGAACCCAGAATAAATAATACTTATTAATATTTAGAATTTAATTATTATGACTTACGAAATTATATCTGTGACAGGTGTTTTCATAGCATAAGAAGTGTCACTTATTATTGAGGATTTATATCATCTCCCATTCATAATATACCACACTTCATAATGTGGACTTAATAATCAATATAATAGGCGTTCTATCCACACTCCACTCCTGTTCATTGTTGTCATATTATATATGTTCAATTTGTGGCAGCCAAGCAAAATCTAACGTGTTACTGTAAAGTTAGTTTACCATCCAACAGATTAGGACTACTATGAACAATGCACTTGTCAACTCCAACAAATTAAGGACACGTCACACATCACAAAGTAAAGTAAGGAAAGGTAAAATCAGCATTCAAAATTATATGCATAATGCCTCCCCTTGTGCTTATCTAGCAGGCAACACAAATGATTTTGACCTACTAGAGCATGCTATCTTAACGTGGTCAATGACCTACTAGAGCATGCTGTCTTCACGTGGTCAATGACCTACTAGAGCATGCTGTCTTCACGTGGTCAATGACCTACTAGAGCATGCTGTCTTCACGTGGTCAATGACCTACTAGAGCATGCTGTCTTCACGTGGTCAATGACCTACTAGAGCTTGCTGTCCTTACGTGGTCAATGACCTACTAGATCATGCTGTCCTTACGTGGTCATTGACCTACTAGATCATGCTGTCCTTACGTGGTCAATGACCTACTAGATCATGCTGTCCTTACGTGGTCAATTTTTATATAAATTTTCATTTTGTTGAATTTAAATTGAACGATAGAACGAGTGCGTATTGCGCCCTGTTGATTTAGAAGAGAGGTCCTAAACGAATGAGTGTGAAGGATGGGGGGGGGGGGGGTATTTATTGACCGGTTTGGGATGTCTGTGGATCTTGTGTGGTCAGTGTGCGCCAGCGGTTGCGGATTAGAGTTGTTAGCGTAATCGTATTAGCACAAGAGAACTGGACAGGTCAGAAGCGAGTCTAACAGACGCAGGGTAATAAAAGCCACAGTGAAAATTTTATCTTCACTACTTCCTGAAAAATCTGAGGGTGACGACTGGAGAGAAGGGTCCTTCCCAACATCTGGGTCGTATTTATGCAGAAAAAACCTGACTGTATAGGTAAAAAGATCTTTGTATTTGTGTGAATGGTTAGGTTTTATTAGGATGTTATATGCTATGTTTTATTTGAATATGTTAATATTCTTCCTTCCAGAGGCCTATGCCAAACTTAGCATTTATTAATAGAGCACTGGACTGGACACTTAGGCTTTGCAATTGTTTGTGTTGCAGGGTTTTTATTTTGTTATCGTCTGTTCGTTTATAGTTGCCTGTTTTGCTTGCCTGTGTGGCCGTTCTAGTTGTCCCGGCTGAATTGGGACGTGGCGATCTATTGACTGGCAAAATTCAAGTCTATAAGACTAACTAAGCTAAGATCCTATCCAGAGCGTGACTTTAGTGAAATGAACTGGCTTAGGATGAACTTGTTTTTCTAAATCTTGTTAACTTTTTCTTTTTATTAAATTTCTTGTTATTATTTTAAACGCGTGTTTGTTAGTCCTATCGTTATTTTCGTAGTTCAACGTGATAACCTCATGATTACCTTTTGTCCTCTGTTAGTTAATCCTAATCATTATATATTATTCATAAATATTAAATCTCAGCTGAATTCTGAGTTGGGGGCGGAGCCAAATTGGCGACGTACCAGTATATCAGCGTAACAGTTGAAGATATACATATTTAACCAGTGACCCATTCTCTGCATCGGCACTTGTAGATGTCTTGTATCATAGCTAATTATAAATAGTTGGTATAAGTCATTATTACAAAGTCACCCCAGAGTATAGTGGCGACACTCCATTCAGGTCTCAACTTACACATTTCTGCAACAGTACCTTTTAGTCCGATACATGCACACAGCATAATAAATACACCATATCAGTTTTATGAACGTATTCACTAGAAACAATGTCAGGTGTTTAGCATACTACGTACAAGCATCTTAGAAATAATAGTCTACTCACATAATACATCTCTACGCAAAACACAAAAGTAGAACATATCAATAGAAAAATGCAGGAAACTTTTCTAAGTCCATTCTCTCTCAATAAGTCAGTTAACACACCATAAGCTAACGTGCGCCTTACATGACCGGACTTCTTGCCAAACCAAATTCAAAGTGATTAGACAATAGAATTCTTTACAGCAGGTAACATTTGATTTCAGCACAGTGGCTGGTCTCGTCCTTCAAAATCTTAACCATTAGATAATAAAAACTACTCATCCACCAAGAACTGTTTAAGATTATATCAGCATGTCTACCACATTCTCTATCTGAGTTGTTTACTTCCAACTCTGACACTTAAAAACACCAGCACAAGCAATGCCGTATTTCGGACACTTCGGCATTTAACAATTTACATAACGATTAAGTTTAGAAATAGGGATAGGCAAATTTACTTCGCCACAGAATGAATTTTCACGTAATGTTTGCTTTTAAGCATTTTACCTTAATACTGCGAAGAAGGTTTCACACACACACACACACACACACACACACACACACACACACACATGCATTTTAAAACATACACTGACATCTGTGTTTGTTTGCTTGAATGAACGAGTGCGCGAGAAAGTGCACGTTTGTTTGAAAATGAGGCAATATTGTACTGATTTGTAATATTATGCACATTGTGAAGGAATGAAAATGTACTGTTTATTTTATCAATTTACTTCAGATCTATTATTGGATTTGATATGTTGTCTTTGCCTGACCACAACATGACTGTGCCGGCCCCAGTGCCCTCCTCCGGGGAAACGTATTTTTCACAAATCAACTGGCGTACAGAGGACAAAGACACTGGGAATTTTATTATTCAAGTCGTCGCTATAGACTCTGATAGGTCAGTATAGGATTTGAATACGTGCACTTTATGAATCATAGAATTATATAAATTATTGCACGTGTTGTTTGTGTTTACCAAAATACTTATTTACTTAATGTCACACTGAAAGAAAAGAACATGCTTATTCTAATGAATTTTAATGTGGGAAACTGTTCCTTGTTGAGCATTTTACGTAAACATTTATATTATACTAAACCTATATTTGACAGAATATTATTGATACTTTTAAATGTTATTAAGGGAAAAAAAGAGGTCAACTTACTTTCTTTTTCTACTACAGCTATGAAAGCATGGACAGAAGTTATGTGATTGAAGTCAAAGGTAAGTGTTCAAAGATATTGCTTATAAAAATTGCTTCTTAATCCCTTACACTGATTTGCTAATTCACATTTAATTAATTATTTGTGCATATACTTATATGCTTATGGCTCGGCTTGGTTTAGTATAATTAAGTTGAAAAGAATGACAAATGGTCAAAACTAAAGTTAATCTCCTTTCTGTTGTAATGGTAAGTTTTTCAGATAACGACTCCTCAACAATTAAACTGATGATAACACACTATTCCCGGACTCAGATTGTCCTTTGATAATTAAAACAAAAACAGAATGCTAAAATATGCACACAATAATATCGATAATATCGATTATTTAATAAATAATGCGTAGTCGAGATCATGAGTGCGTTGTAAAATTTGCCACAATCCTATATTCAAAAAATCTTTTTTTTTCTAGTGGCACACCAACACACTGAAGCAAACGTGTCATACACCAAGATAATTACACCAACCATCACACCAAACACTTTCCTCACTACTAATGTTCTATGTTAATGCAGTTTATATACTTATTCCATAGTACGAATCATGCATAGTTTATTACAGAGTAATAAATTCACTCAGGGGAGAATTTTATGTTCTTATCTAATATTAGTGTCATTTTCCTAAATTCTCTCTTCTATCGTTCTCTCTCCTTATCTTACTCAACCTCTTTAGAGTTATGAGGACAACATTTTTTCATGTGCGTTGCTGACAAAAGCGCTTTGACTTTTAACTAGATTTACGTTCTTTTGTTTGGAAACTAGTGTCTCGTGATTTTCTGTATGTTGGAACTCTTTTACAGGTGTGATTTATTCCTGTAAATTTAATCCTGGAATTATATCTTGGAAGACACTGCCACTCTCTATCCAAAAGTAATTAAGACAGGCTATATAAGACTTTTGCTTAAATCGCTTTGACTTTTAAAAAAATTAATTCTTTCCCCTCGGTACTATACTTCTCCGAAAATATCACAACATATCTTACTGATATAGTTGTCTAACTATTGCTTATATAAATTTGACATGATTCAATCACCTTTAAGTGCATATGTAATAATGCTATTTCTAAACTGATTTTATTTTAAAGCAAAATATGTTTCATTTGTAAAGTTCAGTCAATATTTTATCACTGTAATTAATTTTCTGTAACTTTAATTTATTTCATAATTCCAAGAGTTTTCTATACTATGTTTTCTCGCTCACTTGTCTGAAATAAAAGACTAAGTATTGCTTAATAAATTGTCCCTTTCGACATGGCATTGTCTTCGTCTAATTCATGCGTGTCGTATAGCAAGTGTGATATCAGATGCTGTTATTGGCCAGCACGCACATGTGCAGTATTAGGATAGAGTTATCTGTCCAATGAATTCTTTCGACTAGCAAAACGTCACATCTTCAAACATACATCAAATTATTTTTCATTCATGTTATTCTTTTTGCATTTACACGTTTCAAATATGCTGATTTAATAAATTAATGTGATAATAATTAAATATTATATGCTATTCTTATATTCACGATATATCCTAACTCAGAATAAATTATACTTCTACATAAATTAAAGTAATATTTAAATTTTTTTTAATATTGTATATATAACATATATGCAAAATATAATATAGTTTAGAAAAATATATATTAAAACTATTTAGTATAAACTATAAAACAAAAATAAAAGCAGAGATATTCATGGAAAACATAAAGTAGCAAAAGATTATAATACAAGAAGTATAACTTCCCTTTTGCTTCATCTTGCTATTTAAATGGTGTATTACATCTCCAGCTATGACGGCACTCTTATATAGTTATATAAGGCAATATTTTCCAAATTTAATTGTATTTAGTGTACTTTTGACGTTAAGTCATGGAAGAAATAGCATGTTCTAGATGAAAGATGATAAAATTAAATGCATATTGATGACTTCTAAACGAATATCATCTTCACACTCACATTTATTTTACATTCAGTTAATGGGGTGGCTTTTCTTAAACTCATGTCAGTGTTTTGGAAACATTAGTGTTGACGTGACAGTGTTCAGCACCTCAGTACGTCACTAATATTTTTTCTCTACTTCATCTCTTAAGGCCGAATGTCTCTGTTGTTTCCGTACATGGTTGGTCTTTTGTCTCTCCCGTCTGTCGTATATTTCCACCTCCACCACTCTGAAGACATACAGCCTAGGAAATTTTGGAAATACTTACTTGGAAAACTAAGGGCAGATCACTCAGTTTGGCCGCATGGCCGGGACACCCACGCCCAATCAACACCTTCATTCATATCGTGCACCCGTCATCATGTCGTAAATTAGTGTCCTTCGCCCGAACAATGCACGCACAGAGATGCCTGCGTACAGGCGGGCAGTAAACAATTAAACGAACACATTAAACTCATAGTAACAAGTTTACATATTACCGTAATTTTCTTATTTCTGTATACTTTTACTTAAGCTAGATGTTTATGTTGTTTGCTGTGTTATTGAATATATATTTAGAAGTTCACAGTACTTCAGATGTAATTTTTAATTAAAAATAATCACTGACATATTAAATGTTAAAATGATGTTTCATGTCTTTAATAAACTTACAATAGGGGATACAGTGAAAGAATTACTTATATACTTTTGTTCATAATACACATTTCAGTGATTATGCTGTGACATTGCTGTTTAATTGAATTTTTACAAAGTCCCTCCCCCCCCCATTACATATCACAAAAGTTGGTATGATGATTGTATTCATGTTTGACTTTACATTTCAGATGTCATTTTTACACAAGAGTCTGCAAGTAACGTGAGTGTCTTTGTCTGGACAAATACCTAATTTGCTTTCCTTCACCATTATCTAATCAGAGATGAAATTAAAATATAAAATAAATAATGTTTTAATGGATTATTTAAAACACAATTAAAATGTAAAAGTCTGTTGTGTTATATCTTACCGAGGCTTTTGCAACTTATGCGTACATATACACGCGTGATGTATGTATGAAATGTTAAATCCTCTTTAGTATTTATGTATATATGCATATGTGTGACTCTTTGCATGTCTCTCTCTCTCTCTCTCTCGATATATATGTGTGTGTTGTTGTGTGTTTGTGTGTGTGTGTTTTCCAGAAAAGTGTATTTCAATGATCATATATTACTGTCGATATCGATAATTTCTAACACCTAAAATATGTCAGACAGTATGATACTATACCTTTTCCTTAGATTTGGAATGAAATGAACAGGTTATTTAATATGTTGCTTTCATATTTAAAAAAGAAGAATTTAAAAGCTCGTCAGTTGATGAACCAAAATTACACCAATCTAACTTACTGAAAAATATGAAAAGTGTTAGACAAGTGTTAATTACAGGATAGAGTATTTTCTGTATTTCAAGTATTTTCGCATCCAACATAATTTTCACATGAAAATCAAATTATTTTTTAAAATAAATTTCTTTGAAGGATGTATTCTTAAATGCATGTTTCTTAAATAGTGAAATTATTTCAAAGAAACATTTGAACTGTAGTTCCATACTATGATGTTTAGAATTAAATTGTTTTATTTTTTATTTTTGTTTTCAGGAGAATCCCTACTTCCCGTTTTTCCCCACGCTTGGATCTTTCACATGTCCGCAGGGATCTACATGTTCATTCCCAATTTATGCTGCACCCGGTGACGATCGGTGATAAAAATATTTATTTTCTTAAACAGACTGATATAAATTAGAGAAATATTATTCTGATGCTATTCGACAAATATGTTTAGATTTAATTTAAAACAAATGTTTCGATAATGCACATCTTTGTAAAGTAATGTATGGCTGTCATACACACAAATACAATAAATGTACACAAGCAGACACTATGTGTGTGCGCGCGCGCGCGCGTGTGTGTGTGTGTGTGTGTGTGTGTGTGTGAGAGAGAGAGAGAGTATGTATGTGTATGTTTGTAGTCACAGGATCTCTTAGAAGGACTGTTAGAATAGTTGAAATAGGCAATGTTGGGTATTACGAGGGTGAATCAGCAATTATCCGGAACGTAGATGGAATTTCTTTGAAGTTGATTTGCACGCGCATGTGTAGACATGGTGTCTCTACTGTCCTCTGCTGGTTAAATTCTAATCGGTCAGTTCTTGTGTTGCTGACATACCCCAACTATGGTCACCTGCTTTCTCAATGCACAATGAAGAGCACCAAATAGTTAATTCGTTTTTGCGGACTGAAGGTGGACTGGGGGCTGAAATTCATCGAAAGTAAGAGCACAGTATGGGAACAGTGTTGTTTGCAGACTGAAGCTGGACTGGGGGCTGAAATACATCGGAAGTTAGACACATTGCGGGAACAGTGTTTTGCCAGAGGGGAGTGCCTATCAATTACTGAAAAGTTTAAGAAACGGCTACACAAGTGTAATGCATTAGTGAGTGGGTAAATCGTCCATATATAATGCTAATGACGTTGAACGTGTCTGTGCCATGGTGATAGCAAACATATTGATGACGTAGCAAATCATACGTAAATTTGTCAATGTTCTACAAATCGTCTGCAGCAAACTTAATTTTCATAAATTCTGTTCAAGATAGGTCCCAGAAACGAAAGAGTCAGTCGATTTGCCAAGAACCAGAAAGGAAAGGAAGCAATGTTTCTCTCTCTGCAAATTTATTTTGTTCTGGCGGCAAGAAAAAGCTTAAGGAATTTTGAACCAAGGGCATTGAAAAGCAAGAGAATGGGGGCTGTTGAAAGGTCTCATTTGTCACGTCGTTATAATGAAATATTATAAATACATAAAATATAAATATTAACCTATCATTATAAGATGTCCAGTTGATTGATAGGTACAAGGACAAATTGAATGTTCAAGTGAATAAGTCTTCTCTATTTTATAATTTGAAAGGTTTTGAAGTTAATATTGTATTTCATATTGCATAATAATTATTACAAGGACAAAGTTTAAATACACTAGCACACCACACATATATTATCCGTTTTGTGCTGTTTCAGCAATACCATTGTCGATATCCACTTACTGGTGGGCAACACAACAATCCCAGGCATAAATATGAGTACTCCAGAACAAGTTCTATACCGAGGGCAACAAGTCTATCGGAGTGATGTGCAGCTTACCTCAGAGCTATGGGGAAATCACTCTGTTTGCTTTGTTGCAAGAGATAACACAAAGTATATCAAATATATAATTATTTTTTTATTAAAACATTAAAACTAATGGGGAAAGGGATATGTATACATAGAGGTGTATAATTGATGGCAATTTACACAAAAAAAGAAATATACAAATCGTCTCTCTAATTTTTAAGTGAATAATTTTTTCCAGGTTTCTAGATAAATATTTGCAGTCATGACTTTGATATTTTCTCTGAGTTAACCACTTGTGCTCATAAACTGATAAGTGTCCCACATCATATTTTGGATACGGATTTCTGAATTCAGTGCTTGGTAACATGATTTATTCTTACCCATGTCTTTCTTACCCTTTCGCTACCAACAGTCTATTATAGTACAGTCGTCTTCGTTTCTTCTACAGCATACTTTTAAATACATTTCTCATGTAACATTAGGTTAAGTAAAATCACAACTTGATATTATTAAATTTTAAATGGTTAATTCATGCAAACGCTATGATATTTCACTGTACATATGAATACAATATTAAAAATGAATTCAATTTCTTCATAAACAAACTGATAAAAATAATCTTATTTGTCTAAATTATCTATGCTTCTGTACTTTTAACTCCTTTATCAACCCCTCTCCCACTCTAAATATGTCACACCTCTCTCCATACAGAAAAACCAATTAATGCTCAAATTCTAATTGCCGTTAGAGACTATACCTTCACACTGGTCACTTGTCATATATTCTACAATGGCAGTCCTAAAATAGACCTAACACTGCAAACCCTGTCCAATCACAGTA
This sequence comes from Sinotaia quadrata, assembly GCA_028829895.1. Lineage (NCBI taxonomy): Eukaryota > Metazoa > Mollusca > Gastropoda > Architaenioglossa > Viviparidae > Sinotaia > Sinotaia quadrata. The sequence goes on from CM054177.1 coordinate 91,346,930, forward strand.
GGGAAGGTACGAAATAAAGTTTTCATATTGGTACCAGGACTTTAAAATGTATGTCTTATGAAACAGTAATATTTACATTATAAGATTATGATCCACCATAAAGGGTTCCTACCAAAACCTTTGGAACAGTTTCTCATTTTGGAACATCTTCTCCTCTAAGTAGGTAAATAAGTCTTAGGTGAACTTGGCATGTTTTAAGGCGACGTAGCAGTGTATGTTCACTCTTTTCATTGCATAGTCTTATACGTAGATTGGAAAGCCAACCCTGTTTAAACATTGCTAGTTCCGCCTTAACACTGCAAGTAATGCCGTGGTACTGTCAGACCTGCATTAATGCTATTAGTACTGCCTTGACATACTCAGTACAAAGGTAACACGCCCAGAACTGCCTTACCGCAACACTGCCAGTATTACCTTAACACTGCCTTCCCTGTCACCACATTTTCTGTACTGATTTAATACTGCCACCCATACCTTGACACTGCCAGTACTACCTTAACACTGCCAGCAATGTTTAACGCTCTCAAAAGTCCATTAACTCTCCCAGTATGGCTGTAACACTAGTTTTCTGCCTCAACACATCTAGTATTGCATTAACACTGCGAGCCCTGCCTTAACACTATTGGTACTAGCTTAACACACCCAGTATATCATTAACACTGCCATTCGTATCTTAAGATTTCCAGTACTGCCTTAACACTCCTGGTACTAGCTTAACATTCACAGTATTGTATTAGCACTGTCATTCGTATCTTAAGATTCCCAGTACTGCCTTAACACTGCCATTTATACCTTAACACAATGCCAACCCAACCTTAACACTCCCAGAACTGCTTTTAACACTGCCAGCCCTATCTTTAACAGTCCTAACTCTGCCATCAAATGTCATGAAATATTTTCGGACTTTTTACACATTCCTTGAGCCATACTTACTAAGTTTTAAAAATAAATACTTATACATAGTAATCAGCTGGATACCAGAGTGGATGTGTTCAGAAAATGCAAAGTGACAGAAAAGGAGAATGAGAAAGTGTGTTTGTTTGTCTGAGCTTGAGTGTGTGTGCGTGAGTGTGTGTGCGTGAGAGAGAAATAAAACATGTGGTTGTAATACAATGACATCTAAAGTCCGTGATGTAGGTTTAATTGTATTTCGAGCGTTACTAATTAAAAGTATTTATTTGTTGTAGCCTGCAAACTGAGAAATGCTTGGAAGTAGATCTGATTCCACCAAGTGAGTAAGAGTATGACTTTACTTAAACATGATAAGAATACATGAATAAAATCATATCTATCTATCATTATCTATCTATCTATCTATCTATCTATCTATCTATCTATCTATCTATCTATCTATCTATCTATCTATCTATCTATCTATCTATCTATCTATCTATCTGTCTGTCTGTCTATCTTTTTGCTATATCTCTAAATGAGGTGGATTATTGCGACTAAAATAGCATACTTATGACATTTTGGTGAACATACTTTATACTTTCCACGTTTAATCATTTGAACTTTAAAATTGTCTATTCGTGTATGTATATATATATATATATATATATATATATATATATATATATATATATATGCACACAAAAATAGATAGAAGCTGATAAATATAACTTTGCTGCACTGATATAGATCCATGTGATCATCAGCCTTGTGGATCCAATGCGATTACTTGCATACCTCACGGCGTGACGTACGAGTGTATTTGCAAAGAAAATTTTGAAGGAGTCGATTGCAGCATTTGTAAGTATACTTAAAGAGTCCATGCCAAGTGTAGATTGGTTAGTACTGTTATTCCTCTCTTTCTCTATATACAGGTCACGTGACCCTACAGTGTAGATTGGTTAGTAATTTTACTCATCTCTTTCTCTGTACATAGATCACGTGACCCTACAATGTAGGAGAGCTAGTCCACGCATGAGCATAATGGCGTGACAAAATTTAATCTGAATATTAATCACACAATAAGTGTATATGTAAGTATACATCAATAATTATAGGGTTACAGATAAGGCTATCTCCCTTTGGTGATGCATTAAAGTGCCGCCCTAGAATTAAAATCTAAATCCCGACTCTGCCCCGCTGCACCTAAGGAAGACACTTGTGCTATATATAGAAAATAAAGTAGGAAGGTAAGAAGTGTATAAACAAAATATTGGAATATGATTAATGATAACCACTGTATATAAGCAAGCATTTTACGATAATTTACGAGAATGAAGAGAAAAAGATCAGTGAAAATTATAATTCATTATCTAATACAAGTCTATTCCTCTATCTACAAAAAATAATAAGTAAATCAATTAAAAAAGTAAATTATCTGTATGAGAGCTCAAATGGATTTGAGATGTCTTATGTGAGTTCTTCTCAGAGCTCAATTTTCTTCCCAGTTTGGAATACAGGAAGTTTAAATATATATTTTAATTAAAAAAATTTCAACTTTCAATTACTAACAGCACAAAAGTATAAATTATGAAGATAGCAATTCATATGGTGTCATTCGCTCTCACAAATATACAATGTTTCTGTCGATCATCCCCGCGAGGCACGCGATCGATAACATGAGTATAATTATTTCAGTCATGTCAATTTCAACACCATAGGGTGTATGGTAAGGAGACTGTAATGGTACTATTGGGCAAAGACGAGACTTTCAATTTGATATGACGTCAGTGACGCTATCATATGTCGCGTCTCACTTGTTCTAACCATTAGACATAAAGTGTCACAGTTAAATGAATAACAATGTCAGTCGGGCACCTCGTTCGTCACGCATGAACGATATTCAAATGTACAACTCTACATAAGATTATGTTATAAAAGCCGTATGTATTTTAGTATTACAACAAATTGCAACTTGTTACAGGCTAGATTTCAGTGACGTTCCTGTACACACAGCGAACATTCCAAGAGTGCTAGCAAAAAAAAAACTCAATTACGAGGAATATACCACAAAGTATATACTCATTAAGACTGACCTCAAAATACATACTCATTAAGACTGACCTCAAAATACATACTCATTAAGACTGACCTCAAAATACATACTCATGAAGACTGGCTACTAAATTCATACTCATTAAGACTGACCTCAAACTACATATTCGTTACGACTGACCACAAAATATATATTCATTCAGACTGACCACTAAATACATTCTCATTAAGACTGACCATAAAATACATACCCTTTAATACTAGCCAAAGAATACGTACTCTTTAAAACTGACCATACATACATTTGTTTGACGTCTATTCCTTTCAGACCTGGTAGAGCAGAATTTCGGGAAAAACGGATGGCATGTCTATGCATTTTCAGAATAATATTTCTTGTATCAAGTGGCTGGAACAAAGTTTTTACAAATTCGTATGCCTGTTAGGCGGAAGATTGGCACAAACAGTCACAGACTTAATATCTCTAATAGAAGCAACATCCGCACCAACAGTCACATATACAGCAAGAACGTGCATGTACATATATTCGTAACAAAAATACACGCACAAATGTCATTTATGCATATATAGAAAAATGATGAGATGAATTATTATTTGTTCATATGGCAAACAAACTGAACGAGAATATAGACAGGTAGAATAATAATATACACACACCTATAACACACACAGACGGAACGTCGGGTAAATGGCTACATGAATGGATGGAGACAATATGAGACGAATCAGAACAATTTGTCAGTTTCTCACAGGAGATCACGCAAGAAACCGTGTATGTACACTAGTTCTCTTGCAAATTCGACTACTGTAAATCTCTTTTCTGATTTGCCATTGTGTCTTGAGAAGAAACTTCAGAAAGATTCCAAATACTGCAGATAGTATTATTTTCGCGCACCAACAGCGGGTCACGTGATTCCAATTTTGTGAAGCCTCAACAGGTGACCTTTTCATATCCAGCTCTAAATACCTGTCTGAGCATGCATAGAATGTGTGGCGGAAAGGGGGTTTCCTCCTTGTGCGTCTTGGTAATTAATAAATAATTTATATTAATATCTTTCATGCCAATCGCTCACAACCTCCTTAAGGGTCTTGTGCGGTCTGAGAGTGACTAGGTCAAGCCTTGAGCAGTCCGTCAGTCAGTGACCATCTCCCAAGTGTTACCTGTCTCAGAATAGTGACTACACTGCGATTATCTTATCAGTCGTTCTATCACTATTCCGGCCCTACCACAATCTCTCATCGCTGTCAATGATGGGAACTATTTTAAAACATGTGCATAGACCGTCTTTTCAACTGTATTACGTCATTGGCTGCCCCCACCCATCATTTACACATGTACCTCCGAGAAATGAAGGAGTAAATAGTTTTAAAGAAAACAAATTTATTAAAAAGAAATAAAGATAACAATTTCAATAAATTCACATTGACTTCTAATCACACACTAGGCGATTCCGAAATCACAAATCTCATAAGACTTCCAGAATTACAATTAAATGAAAAAATATCAATACAGTTTTAGAGAATAATTATTAGAAAATTTCGCGTGACGTTATCATACAATTTAGTTAAGCTTACATAAACACTTCTCATAAATAAGCCAACTACATAGTCAACACTTTAGAAAATATAGAATTTACATAGAAGAATCAGACATAGAACAAGGAATGAAAATCACAGAAACATGTACAGATGACACAGAAAGTTCATGTAATTGAATCACCTGATTATGGCCTTGTTCTGTTGTAGCCTCGTTCTCGGCAGGGTGGCTGACAATTGAATGTCTCGTGGTTTTAGCCCGCCTGGTGACGTGAATTACGCACAACAATTTGTCCATAGAAAGTTAAACAAAGTCTGTAATTTGTAATCCTTTCACAGACACTGATAACACATAGTTATCCACAGTTCAGTATATTCCATTTCACTGGTTAGATAGTTGTCTACGTAGTACAAGTGGGTCAGACTCACGCTCCTTGCAGCAGCCCACTTCGTAATACCGTCTCCCTTGATGGTCCTGATACAAACAGAATCCACAAGTAGTTTCCTCCACGCTGGCCCTAAACACATGTAGAGACCAAGTGGCAGTACTCGTTGTCAACACTAGACAACTGGAACTTGAGACGCCAGGATCAACTGGTACAATCCAGAAATGAATAACTGGAGACAAATACGTACTGACAAGTACGCACGCTCGTGTGTCGTATGGAGCTGAACACATGGAACTGGACGTATGGAACGGCTTGAACTTTTCCTTAGTTCTGACCATGAGCCAGGCACGGGACTCAAACTTGTGTAAAAGAGTGTAGAGAATTTTGAGTCTGCTCTTTTATCTATTTTCAGAGGTCATGGAAGTTTCTAGAATTTCTTAGCCTCTGGCTATGCGATGTTTTTCTTCCTGTGCCTATTGATTCCATAGTCATGGCTGAATGCACACACATAATAGACTAAGTGTGTGTGGTGCCAGGAATATGCCCATGTTACATAAGAATTTGTGACCTGTAATTCCAACTCCCTTTATTTGTAGATATGGGTCGATGTTGTTTACGTCAAACAAATCTTACTCAGATTTGAATTGTGAAATTCAAATCAAAAATTTTGATTTACAAATTTTGAAAATTAACGAAATTAATTATATTAATTAAATTAATTGGGTAATTAGCATTTTTCCGTTTACAGAATGCCTATTCACATCTAGTCCTATATACATGCCTGAGCATGTGGATGTAACAGGCTGTATGCTCACAAGAGTACAGCATATAATTTATTCTGATATGATTCACTGGTATGATGTGAACCTAAATAATCTGGCACTTTTCATGAGACACGCGTTTCCACTATTCCAAGAACTAAGTACAAAGCGTCCAGTCAACATTCATTGCCATTCAGTGTTCACCTGTTAGTATGTGCTGCTAGTTCAGCTGAGAGCTTTAAAGATGTCAGTAATATTTAATAAGACCCCATTTATTAGTGGAATTTTGTTATTTTGCGTAAGTCAATTCATTAGTTTTTTTTTTTTTTTATATTTGTACGTACCTTAGAGCAGTTTTTATAAAGACTTTGTTTTGTAAAAGAAATGAATAAGCCCTCTGTTTAATCAATATCATTATAAACATTATCATTATTGACATAACATCATCGTCAGGTTAAAATAAAGTCAATAATTATGAAATTAGGTAGGTTACAATATCCATACATTAAAATATATTTTCTAATGAGTAACGGAATTACAATATGCAATGGATTTCTGTATTTTCGATACAGAAAAAATGCAATTTGTGTGATATGCCAGAAATAAAGAAATATTAGTTGTACCCTAACAAAATATTGTATTTATTTGTATTTATTTGTTTAATAACAATTACATTTATACCTTAGAGTGTATGTAAATGCGCATTTATATTTTTGAATGAAATTATATTCAGAACTATTTTCTTTGTAGTGATTGATCCCTGCCTTACCAAGAACTGTAAAAACAATGCCACATGCTTGAGTAACGGACAGATAGCTGCGTGCAAATGTCCCATTGGATTTTCTGGTGACCAGTGTGGAACCAGTAAGTGCATTCACTCTTACATCTACTTAAAAATTTTAAATTTCAAACATCTATCTATCTATCTATCTATCTATCTATCTATCTATCTATCTATCTATCTATCTATCTATCTATCTATCTATCTATCTATCTGTCTGTCTGTCTATCCATCCATCTGTCTATCCATCCATCCATCCATCCATCTATCTATCTATCTATCTGTCTGTCTGTCTGTCTGCCATTCTGTCATTCTGTCATTCTGTCTATCTGTATCTGTCTGTCCGTCTGTCAATCTATCTATCTATCTATCTACCTATACTCTTGCAGCGTGAGTTTGTGTCTCTGTCAGTCTTATTATATGTTTGTTTTTGTGTCTGTCTGCCTCTCTGCCCATGTGTCTGTTTCTGTAACCCTTTCTGTCTGTGTGTCTGTCTTTCTCTGTGTTTGAGTTTCTATCTGTGCGTCTATATCTAAATTAGTGTCTGAGTTTCTCTGTTTGCCTTTCTTTAAATCGCACGTGTCTCATATTAACAGGTGAAAACAGAGATCACATCAAATATTACTTAAAAATCACCCAAATCCACACTTCTGTAAAACTAATTTTTACTAAGTCTTCATACAGTTTCTAGAATTGTTTGTCTCTGTGTGCTCTGAAAATGATTTGCACAACTGTGAATAATTGACTGATGTGAAATGAGAGCAATCGACAGATGTGAAGGGTGAACAATTGACAGATGTGAAAGGTGAGCAATTGATAGATGTGAAATGTGAGCAATTAACTGATGCGAAATGTGAGCAATTGACATAAGTGAAATGTGAACATTTAACTGATGTAAATTGTGAGCAATTGACATATGTGAAACGCCACCAATTGAAAGATGTGAAATGTAAGAGATCATATAATATTTCAGTATGAAGATAATGAACACATGAAATACACGTGTAAATATATGATCGATATTAATTCACGAAATGTATCCACCTAATTTAATTTTGTAACCCTTCTTTTTCTTTTGCGAAAAATATCAGCCATTTACATATTATACCAAACTTACCGCTGTCGTTTAATCACAATGATGTAAATGGGATAAAAATCACAGTTAGGAACCCATCAGAATGCAAACATGCAACCATATACACTTCAAGGAATAATGCATCTTAAATTTTAAAAGAAATTATGAAATACTTATGATCAACCAGGTATATGTACCATCCTAAGGGAATTTCTACAATTTTACTCTGAACGGGTCAGGCATCATCAGTCCCACTGGGTTTTGTCATGTGATTTGTTGTTTTCTATAATATGGAATAGTATGTAAACCATTTGTTTTATCGTTCGTTAGAGAATTTAGCTCGTGATTTGAAACATTCACAGGGACTTAACTAATTCTGACTAATCTTAACTAATTATTGACAACTGTGAAGTCAAAGATATATAAGAACATTTATTTATAAAATTAAAGGAAATATTGACCTGAAATTTATGAACATTTCCTTTTAATTCTGAATTAAAAATTATTAAATTAGCGTCGCGTTATATTATTTCAGTTACTATTATTATCTTTGTTTTGCATTAAAATTGTTCTTGTAATTTCTTTTTCTTTTTTCAAAGACATTGACGATTGCCATTCAAATAGTTGTTTAAACCATGGAGTATGTGTGGACGAATTACAAGGGTTCCATTGCAATTGCCAGCCTGGTTACGAGGGAATAAACTGTGATACAGGTAGGGCATGTTGCAAATTACTTCGGAATAGTCGCGACTTTTCTTTTTGCACTGTAAATATATTGTGAAAAAGCAATTTAAGGTAAGTCTATGTGTAGGCCTACATATTATGTGTTTAGGCTAAATAGTTTGTATTTGTTATATCACTATTGTATAATTTACAAATAAGTCATATTGCTGCCTATTATTTTTTTAAACGCATAAATAATTAATCGATTCCACTCACATTAGAAATACTTCGCGATGACTGGTGAAAGAATAATCTTTTATATAGATAAATAATTTTGACATGTTCAAATATGATCTGCAAAATTAATCACTTCAGTTAATTTTACTATTATACTTTAATGTTATATATTTTAATTAGTAGAATAAATGTGAAAAATCGTGTAAGAGAAAACCTGCGCTTGTTAGAACTAACACAAAATCACTTTTAATGAAAGATAAATTAGTAGCATTGTTGGGATAAATAAAAGCATTTTGTCTTGCTGAAAATGCCTAGTTATGATTATTTTTAAATGCAAAAGCTGGTTATTAAATACTTTGTGAACAAGCGAACTGTTTTCAAACACCCGGCGTCATTGATGATATTAGGAATAACGTTTCAGTACCCAGTCTGTGCACAGATCATTGCTCAAGTGGAGGAGTTTGTATCGTGGAATTTGCACATGCCGTTTGTCAGTGTCCACTGATGGTCAGTGGCAGGACATGTACTTCACGTAAGTATTAGATATTTCATACGGAAGATTTAAAATGTTTTGGTCTGTCGTCCATATGCATATTAAGTTACAGCAAACAAAGGAAAGTGGCAAACCTATTTTATAAAATGATATGCCAAATATTTTATAATATTTCTAAATACATTTTAAAGCATTATAAAGACCATTTATTTCTTATTACATTCTAATAGTAAGAATAAAACTTCACACTTAAAGTAGCGATAATTTATTTATGCTCATACATTTAATAACTTTGAAATATGTTGTAAATTGATAATTTGTGAAGTTATATATTGTTAGAAACAATTTTCCTGGACATTTGACATTTAGTATTTATTTCCTCTTAGAAAACGAGACATTGACCATAGCGTAAACATTGGTCTGTTTATGATCGGAATGTCGGTACAAAGCTCAAAACATCTTCAACATCTGTTTTTACACATAAACTTTACAAAATTAACGTATACATTCTCGTAAATCAATGTATTAAAATTATGCATTTCAAAATTCAGTGCAAACGCCCTTATCATTACTCACCACCGTAAACCACAATAAATAACTCAATCCGACTGACTGAATCACTCACTCACACAATCAGTGTGTGTGTGTGTGTGTGTGTGTGTGTGTGTGTGTGTGTGTGTGTGTGTGTGACTTCTAGAAGAAAACTGAATGTATGTCTTGTGGATATCGAATACAAGAGTGTACCGCATTCAGTGTGTGCTGTTTCCGGTCTTTTACTAATCACGATGTGTGCATACCTCACGTGATCCAAACTATTTGCAAAGAACAGCGACATATGCTATACACAAGACCCCGATGATTGCACCCTGAGCAAATATTTAGATTCTGGTTGTTCATATCTATCAAATTAATTAAATGCAGTTGATGGCATCCTGAACAAGCATTAAAATCTGTGTCACGTCTATCAGATAAATTTAACATAGGACCTAGTTGTGGTGTTGTTGTTGGTCTTGTAAATAGTTCCATTGGTGGAACCAAAAATTCAAGAGTTATACCGTCTAGAGTTTCAGTTAATCAGGACTGGTGGATTTGAAGGTGTTGGTAATCTACTCGGGTGCGCTTATCTAGAAAATGTTTTTGAAAAATACTCATGTATGTATGTTGAGAAACATAAATGATAACTGTTAAAGTAACAAAACGTAACAAAATGATAAATGTTCCGTCCACGCCGGAACTATACTCAATTCTGTCCACTCGTTCAAATAGAACAGAATTATGGCTGTAACAGTTTGAGAATGTGTCTTCCGATTGAGCACTTCAGACAGTATTCTGAAATCCTTCGTCCAAACGTCATAATTTTATCAGTGACCCAGTCTTTATCTGTTTATAAAGGATGTCTGCCTTAAGTGCTACACTGTGGAATACAGCAACCGCCTGATCCGAATCGTGGTCCAAATTTGGATTTAAATTCTGCTTATTTGATTTGACAGAGTTATTTCCCTTTTAAATAAGGTCATATGTTTTAACATAGATATTTCCCTTTAAATGTTGTTCTTTCATATTAACATAGTTAATTCTGTTATTATTTATTTCTTTTCTATTAACATGTTTATTTCTCTTTATTAAATAGTTCTTTTCTATTAACATACTTTTTTTCCCATTTATAATTTTGTCCTTTGATTTAACATAGTTGTTTCCCTTTATTATTGAGCCCTTTCGTTTTATTATAGTAATTTTCATTTATTATTAATCCTTTATGTTTTAACGTAGTTATTTCCCTTTATTATTTATTAATTTTGTTTAAACATTGTTATTTTCCTTCATTATTTAATCCTTTTGTCATAACATAATTATTTCCCTTTATTCTTTAGTGCTATTTCACTTTTTATATAGTCTTTTCATTTTAACAAAGTTCGTTCCCTTTATTATTAGTTAGTCTTTTTTGTTGTTTCATAAAGTATATACCTTTATTGTTTAGTCCTATTTTTTAAATATCGTTATTTACTTTTATTAATAAGACATTTTAAATATTTCCTAGCGAACTGAATCTTTTTTCACTTTAAAGATTCATTCCTTAACTTTGGCCGTTGCGAGTTTAATTAATTCTCTACTATACCTTACAAACCCAAGTCGGACAATATAAACATTTTGAATGCAATTATTATTTCTCTCTGCAGCGAATGTGGATATTCCTATAAATAGTAGCACACATATGAGCCAGGTAAGCTTTAGTTGAAAAAAACTCTCCGAATTCCATTTATATATCTACCCCCTCTCCCTTTTTTTTCTCTCTCTCTGTCTCTCCCTCTCGAATTATCTATCTATCTATCTATCTATCTATCTATCTATCTATCTATCTATCTATCTATCTATCTATCTATCTATCTATCTATCTATCTATCTATCTATCTATCTATCTATCTATCCATCCACCCATCCATCAACCATCCATCCATCCATCCATCCATCCATCCATTTATCTGCCTATCTGTCTGTTCATTTGTCGGTTTATCTTTCTATCCATTTATCTTTCCATGTTTAAATTTATCTCTTAATATATTTTCATATTCCTAGTTAAATATTAGTTCGTTTGAGATATTATATATACTACCTGGGGGTTGCATGTTTATTTGTCTGTGATGAATGTTCTCTAGTCTAGAAAAATGTTCATCTTGTACACACATCGAGCACAATTAGGCAAGAGTTAACTGTTGAAAGTAAATATAACATATAGTTATATCAACGTGAAACTTGTTTAAATCGTTACAAAAGTAATTTATTAACACTTTAATAATTTTAAGAATCACCTATAGTAATAAACTTCCTCAAATTGTAAGTACTCTAAAATATGTGATGTTCCATTTGAGTTTCCTTTTAAAAATGCTTGGAATTGTTTGACTTTATGCAGTACTAATTACATCATTATAACACGACATATGATTGTCTAGAATATCTGATGATAATCATATAGCACTTAGTAAGTTTAAAAGTTCTCAGTCAACATGTGAGTATTTATCCTAACTTGCACTAAATACTTTATTCATTTAACTTTGTTTTATCTAAAAGCATGTGAGTATTAAATAGTATCCTAAAAGTACTAGTTACTTTATTCATTTAACTTTGATATATCTAAAGACGTGCGTACGTTTGTCTTATAATATATTCATATTTCTTTATGATTAGGTTTGATTTTTTTAATACTCTCAGTATAAATAATTATATAAATCTTTCTTAATATGGAATCCATCTATTAATGCATTATAAATATTGATTAAAATATTATGAATAGCCTATTTATAGTTCGAGATGATTTATTATATTTTTGCTTATTAATTTTTGCTTGCTCTCATTACACTTATATTTAGCCCCATTTCGTGGTGCCGACTCCTAGAAACGGTCTCCAAATTAATTGCACTGTCGGAGAAACGTGTACCCTGCCATTGTTCATCAAAGGACCTCCGAAGTCAGTTTCCTCATTTTACTCAAACATTTAATATAAATCGGTTTAATAGAAATATGTTCCGTACTTTGTTTTGTATTGCCACTTTCGAGCAGATTATTATACTTTGAAAAGATTTCACAACTGCAAAAGATAATTTTTCTTGTAGTGAAAATTTTATTTTACGTCTTTTGGATTTTATTGCAATAGTAATTACTATATAGCGTTCATTTTCCCATAAAATTTGTACATATTAATTAGCAACCAATAGATCGACTGTTAGTGTTAAAGGTAGAAATAACAAGCACGTGTCAACAAAGGTACCTGTAATTAGCAATGAAGAGGAAATGTTAAGTAGTTTATCACAAAGTGCAAACAAGTGCTTAGTTAATGAAAGAAAATGATAGACCTCTGAAGGAATTTGGACGTGGGGATAATTTTAATATTTGATATCTTAAATGTTGTGGATTGTAGGAAAAGTAATTGGGGAAATGAAAACACAAATATTATTACAGAAATATGTGCAGTATACGCTTGAATAATAATTAAGGAACTTTACACTTAATTTAATATCACGATTAATGAGCGTTAGCTTAATATATTCAGTTTTTTTCTTCTTCAGCCCACTCCCGGGACTGCAGACTGGGCTTATATCTCAGGGTATCATTGTAGACATATCAGTACCAGTTGAAGACGAGATCAGTGGACTCCCTGGTAGCTTGACGTCATCACTCTCTGTCACACCACTGGAGACTGGAAGTCATCACGTGTGTGTAGAGCTTGTCGATTCCAACAGGTATCCCAATAAAAATGTAAAATAAATTTGGACCTCATTTGAAAACAACCAACTTACAAACCTAAATAAAAGAAAAAGATATAGTATTATAGTATATATATCGACATCGAGAAAAAATAAATCAAAGTATACAGTATAGCAGTATGCAACAACATATGGGAAAAATAAATAAAAGAAAGTAATTTTCACGTGCTGGGTTATATTTAATGACTCTGTCGCAGTATCAGACTCAAAATTATTAATCTTAAATTTATTATATTAGCTCTAATACTGAGACAACAGTCCAGGCGGCCTAATCTATCCTTCAATATTTATGTCAGACCCATTCTTTGAGACCTTATTCATCAAACATAATGACAGACAGATTACCTGACATGCCTCGAATTGGCAAAGTTATCTTTCCCTTTGATTAATTATGACATATAACATCACATATTTCCATCTAGTATCCCAGCCAACTCTTCTTGGCCTCACAAACAAACTAATCAAAATAAGGGTTTAAGATAAAAAGAAAAAAGAGGATTTAATAATAACAATGAAAAGGAAACAATAGAATTCGATTTCTGAAACACAGGTCAACCGAGACCATCTATTTACTGTCCCAACATTAGTGACCGTTTATTGTCTCTCTGATCGATTATGGATTGTGTAGTTTAGACAACTTAATTTTGTCATCGTCAATAAAGGTAAACTCGTCATGTCATTGTTTACTCTCACGGTGCCTCTCGTCCTTTTCACTGATGCTATGTCAATGGCTGTCAGCTTGTGACAGGAATAAGGTGTACATTTCAGAGTGAACACGAGGATCAATTCGGCAGCAAATCATGACAATAAGAAGAAAAAAGGCCAACTGCAATAAACAATCATATCTCTCTGTAGCCGCAGATAAATACCAGATAATGTTAAGGCTTTGTGGCAACAGCAATAGACGACTCTTTTTACGTCATTAAATGCTAGCTACAGCTAACTTATAATTAATTTACAAAATTCTCTCATGGAGAAGGTTTACAAATATAATAATAATGTTCCAATTCCACATTTACATAAATTAAATTCACATTGAATCAATATTGCAATCTATTATTTAGTCTCACTTGCTACGTATAATTTTACAATGAATATGGCATAGCACAAAACATGTGCTTATCTTAATTTCGTCTCTACACATACGGCATAATTAACACTAGTACCGCATAACCTTCTCCGAAAGAGATATGTGTTAATTTTATACAACAATCATTAATAGAAATATACGAACATTCTACACAACATTTTAACCAGTAATATATAACAATAATTTGTGAGAAGTCAGTATATTTTTACCACTCTCTGCAATGTGCAAAAACCTCTTTTCATCTTCACAGATTTGAACCATTCTATATGTTGTAGGAACAGTGCATACGAATGCGTGGGTCTATCAGCAACATACATATGCATGACTCTGGGTCAAACTACAAGTTCTCTCATTGAATGGAACATAAATGTCCATATAAGGTCATCTCACATCCTGTCAACATTCACCCATCTTTACTGTTGACCTTCCCGCTTCAATACATCTCCACTGCCAACGCATGATCAATGAACTTTGACCTCTACTGTGCGTAGCGTACGTGGGTATGGCTGATTGCTTAATCGGCCATGCAGAGGTCAGCCGTAACTAGTAATTGTCAATTACTGATCATTAATATAGAAAGAAGAAAAGAATAGAAAGACAAGAGGATAATTTGCCTCATGGTTCATCCATCACACTAATACAATTTTGCAGTAAACAACATCTGGCAAAAATAAATAAAATAAAGTTATATAGCATTGAAGTATAAAATGGCATCTGGCAAATAAAAAATATATTTTACTTGCAGATATTTCTCCACTGATTATTTTCATAAATAAGAATTCACTTTTCTCAAATAATAAATACAAATATTCTACAGTATTGCTATAAGAAGCCAAACAATATATTATATTATTAGAATTGTTGGTGTTATTGATATTGGTCTTTATTTTTAATTTTCTAAACACTTTCTAAAACACACTAAACAGGTTTATGTTCATTATGATTAATTTCTGGTTTTGACTCACCACAGCTAAAATGGTTATACATATTTTTCAGTGACACATCTTAATTATATTTTGTTATTTTAATTTGTACTTATTTATAAATGTTATAACCTATTTATGTGAAGCGAAACTTCTGTCTGGAACGCTTTGTTTTGCATAAAGTTTAAAGCAAGGCAATTTCTGACCATATTTCCCATTCATCTGCAACATCTGTATCATTAAAAATTACGGATGGAAATCTTGGAAAGGAGAACGGAAGGGTCATGCATATACAAACTTGAAATATTAACTAAAACACAATTACAAAAATGTTTTGCATGTCTTCACATTCTGAATATTACCTCAGATTATAAATCATTGAAATGTGTATGTGTGTGCAGTAATAATGTGGACAACATTTGCTACGAAATCCAAAGTCAAATTTCATCTGGTAAGATAAAATAAAATAAGTACTCTAATACACTAATAGTTTATTTTCATAATTTCTTCTCTCTCACTCATATAAACTCTCTCCATCTATCATACACGTTTACACACACACATGCATATGCAGAGGTATCTAGATAGGCAGACAGTCTGATAGATAGATAGATGGATAGATAGGTAGATAGATAGATAGATAGATAGATAGATAGATAGATAGATAGATAGATAGATAGATAGATAGATAGATAGATAGATAGATAGATAGATAGATAGATAGATAGATAAATAGATAGATAGATAGATAGGTAGGTAGATATACAGATATATGGATGGATGGATGGATTAATGGAGGGAGGGAGGGAGTGAGGGGCGGGCGGGCGGGCGGACGGACGGACGGACAGACGGATGGATGGATGGATAAATAGATAGATAGATAGATAGATAGATAGATAGATAGATAGATAGATAGATAGATAGATAGATAGATAGATAGATAGATAGATAGATAGATAGATAATATTATAATTCAAAGTTATATTGTTATAAGAATACTACAAATCAAACCTCTAAATCATACTTAGTACCTCTGGATAAAGGGAAGGGAATTTATTGAACACAAGTGTTATCACGAAAAAGAAAATTAAAATATTAATATATGTCACTGAGCAAACGAGAACACAGGACAGTACTTATCAGTATTGTTGCCGGCTAGATTAATCAATGAAGTAAAGAAAATAATATTGCTGATACTGTTTTTATAATTATTATCCCATTCTCGCTCTCATACAGTCGCTCGCTCACTCACTCACTCACTCACTCACTCACTCACTCACTCACTCACTCACTTAAAATGCATAAATCTCTTTAAGTACATTTGCACTCCATATTAATAAAGGCACTGTACTGAAAAGGCATAAAACATACAATATATTACAGGCAATGTTCCCTCTAAGCTGCGCAACCGCGAGGCCCGTTTATAAAATGACACGCAGAAGTTTAAAAATTCCGTGCACAAGTTTTGGTAGTAAGTACAAACAACTGACAGTTCCGCGCACACAGGAAAAATATTAGAATGAACGCTGATTTCAGGAAGTGTCTAAAGGACAGTACTATAACTAGTCATATCAACACGTCCTCTTACAGTCATATCTCACCCAACGGCTGGCATCGAAACAAAAACAAAACTAATGACCAATCACCTTGCCGGTTACAAATACTGAAAATAAATGCGTCATCAATATAATTTCATAAAATCAAACATCATGTATATTAACAGATTTAATAACATCTATACACTATAATTATATCTGTCCCAACCCAAGATATTCACTGATAGCACATTGCGCGAATATTTGCGTTTACAGCCAAATCAACATTCACACCTAGTCATAATACAGCTTGAGTTCTTATATATTATATTATATTATATTATATTATATTATATTATATTATATTATATTATATTATATTATATTATATTATATTATATTATATTATATTATATTATATTATATTATATTATATTATATTATATTATATTATATAATATTATATTATATTATATTATATAATATTATATTATATTATATTATATTATATTATATTATATTATATTATATTATATTATATTATATTATATTATATTATATTATATTATATTATATTATATTATATTATTAATATATTGTATTATATTGTATTATATTACATTACTTATTTACACATTCAATACGAATTTCCTCTGACTATTTGTTTCTTTCGTAATTCATGCACATTTGCATCGTGGCAGGTCCAGAAGAGAAACCATACATCGGAACACAGGTATTTTGTCGTTGATATTTAATAGATATTCTTTTAACATAAAGAATTGTATTCCCTAATAAGCGAGGATAATAACAGTGGAATTTAGTTTAACGTTGTTTATTTTGATTACTTTATCTTATCTATTTATTTGTTTATTTTACACTGAACACACGATTTATATTTTGTTGATCAACTTTGTTTAATACGTGTATGTAAATATATATTGTACAATGTATCTTAACATGATGCAATGTTACATTATTAATTTTAATCAAATTTAATTTTGATATGATTAAGTTATATATTTCAGAATTACTTGTATTCTATTATGCTCTTAAAAATAATATTAAAATACATATTTTGTAATTAAAGAACCATTTTTATTTTTAAAAATATTTTTGTTTGAAATTACCACAAATTATTAAATCTAGTTGTATTAAAGATGAAGTGTACACTATCGTGATACTCCTACTTTAGAAAATCTTCAGAAATATAATATTATTTACAAAATTTTCCTAAATTTAATTAGTCACTTTTTCATAATGAGAAATTGGAAATTTGATAATTAAACTGTGAAAATCATCGAAATCTCTTATTTCAAATTTCAGCTAAATCTACACAGAGTAAGTTTAAATTATAATAAAATATTTTTAAAGCAAATTTAATTATTATATCATGTGACATACATAAGAGGATTCTGATTTCAACAGCATTCCTATTAAAGTCACAATAGATTGGATCTACTGTCTTATAGCGTTTGGGTGACTAAAATGTGTATATATTATTATACGTATTTTTATAAATATTAATTTTTAAAAAATCGGGAAAGTTGTAAATTTACTTTAGTAAAATATGATTAAATAGTATTTTATTTTTTTGTAGGGCGGGGGGGGCTTTCCTGAACAGTCGACTTGAGGATCATTAAAGTGACTTTCTCGCTGAAGAGTGGTGTGGGGAAAATAAAAAATTGAGATCTATCGCGGCTTTAAAGTTTACATCATCTAGTTGTAATGGGAATTGCGATAACAGTCAATTTCATTTAGTCGACTTATTATTACGACGTCATGCCATCAGAAATAAAGCTGACTTTGTGCAAATTAAGCCGTGAGGAAATATTTCACACAGATATTCGATCTATTTGAATTTGTGATGTGACGTCTGCCCCACTGTATTTATTGTCTGTCTAGACGTTTTGTCAAAATATTGTGAATCCGTATATGTAAATTGATAACTTTAGTGCATTTAATTATTATTACACCCGGAATAGTTGTCAGATAAGATTTATTTTAAAATGTTGCTTTAATTCCTTGAATTCTATTTGTGTTTTTCACATTAATATATAAACTATATATAACATACGCTATAGAGTAAGATGTGTAATTCATACTTTGTATGCTGCTGCTTCGTATTACGTCAGTTTGGTTGAGAACGTGAACTTAATTTTATTAAATCTGACAGCAAACACTATCTTTGCCAAGGTTCGGTATTTCTGCCCAATTGTATGGAAAAAAATTATTTACTTTTATGTCACATTTAGTTTTATTCATTTCAATGCTATTGAGTTAAACTTATGACTGTAGATAGAGAGTAAGACAGTGACCTGAAAATAAAACAATGAAAATTTCATTATCATTGGGCTTATAATTATAATTATCTTCTGTGTAATGATTAATTAATTAATTAGTAGATTGTAGCAGCAGGTTTAAATAATTTGTGAACGTAATCACACCTCGATTTTTCCACAGACACTAAATTACATTCAATTTAAACCAGAAACAGATGGAAACAATGAATTTGACAACATTTGCATCCTTTGTCAAAGTTGGATTGGTACATTTTTCTTCGCTATTTTCGTTGTACTTCGATCTTATGCACTAACTGATTTTTCATCAAGACCTATTCTACGAGTTTCTCTAATATAAAATATCTTATAGATATAAATTTCTCCAATTATGTACATAATATTTATTTTCTGGGTTTATTTTTTTACATTTTATATATGGTCAATTATAAAATAAACCAATGATAGGACCTCAGTTAATATTATTGGGAAAAGTTAATTATTAGCAAATAAATACGATATAGAATTAATAAAATATTCACTCACAAAATAAAAAAAATAATTATTTTGTAGAGCAATATATTTATTTTGGAATTAAAATTATATAATATTTAATTTCGATTTTCATCTTTAATGTTACCAGGGCGCCGCGTTCTCAGATCTAACGATGCCTGACGAATCAGATATTGTTTGTCTCAGAGATCAACCATGTCACATCATTGTCCAAACCGACGCCAATATTTACACAAGGTCATGGTGAGCTATGCCTTTGGTATTCTGTAATATCATTAAGGTATGTTTCAAACAAAGAAATGAATTAAAAGGATTGCAAAGTACAATGTTCACGTGATGTTATATTCGAGATAACATTAGATACAACTATAACTCGTGAAATGGACGATGTCCATTTGGCTTCAAATTATTCATTATAGTAACTGGAAGAGTCTGGCCAAATAAAACATTGACAGTAATTTTTTTTTTTGAATTTTTTTTGAATTTTTGTCCGATTCTAGATATTTCAAAAACAAAGCGCGACACAATTAGTTTTATGCAGAATTAGTAAATGAGCAGCCTGAACATTACTTTGTGTCATTTGTTATCAATGAAAATCAATAATTTGTATTCGTAGAAGATTTTGTTATCAATGAAAATCAATAATTTGTATTCATAGAAGATTTTGTTATCAATGAAAATCAATAATTTGTGTTCGTAGAAGATTTTGTTATCAATGAAAATCAATAATTTGTATTCGTAGAAGATTTTGTTTATAAGCATTTCTCCTGAAGTGATTCATGTGTCAGATGTGTACAGAAAATATTTTTTATTAATCACCTGGAATTATTTCACTTTTTCAAATATATTCACACATCACAGCGTTCCAGTTCAAAGCCTGTCACAAGGCGTGTTTGCCTTTGAGGTTGCTGGTACAACTAACACGACATGTGCCACAGACATTCTTCTGGACACTGAAAACCCAACTGATAGAATATGTCTACGAGCAGGGTATGTGAACTGAATTTTAAATAAAAATTATATTTTAACTGTCTTTAGTAACACGACTGTTGTGACAGGTTTAAAAACAAAATTATATTTTAACTGTCTTTAATGACATGGCTGATTTGAAAAGTTCAATGGTAAATTCTAGTAAACACAAAGTATATTCCACACTCTCTTTACAACAACGGCCATGACTTTTAACAGCAAGCACGTACACGTTTTCTTACCATATCTACGGACTGTGTACGGTCAATGAAACTAATGTAGCGTGTCATCAGTTTCTTTGGGCTTCATCCCAGTCCAGCAAGCTTAATGTTTGAGAGTTAAAATTAAACAATCTCCACCCTGATTATTTCGAAAGTGTTTTTCTATTACTACTTAAAAAGCATGAAGCACACCCTTAATAACAACAGGCCTGAAAATTGTTGTCATGTTTTTAATCTCCCACGTGTTGAAATGTTGTCCCCGTGCTTTTAATGCAATAATTTCTAGTCAGCTTTCTACTTCTGACACAGAACTCACTAAAAGTATTCTCCTCATACCCTGCTGATGAATTTTTCCTTAGATATGCATGCAGGGATGTTTTAACCTCATTTACATCTTCATTTACATTTGATACAACTAACCGTTATATATTAATGTAATGTCAGAAGAATGTCAATATTATATTGTCTAGGTGCTCATCTCATTTAATCAAGTCATAATTAAGTCAGTGTTCAGTCAACTATCCGAGTAATATGTCATAGAATATTCCGTACGTTTGTTTATATTCATAGAGCAGTTCCCTTAGTTTTATGTACTCTTCTTTTAACATCGCCATCCTGAAGTCATCAAAAGTACTAAAATGACAATCAACTTATAAATGCAGCCGCCTAAATAAAGTTGTGTACCACATATAAAGCATTGAGAAACATTTTCTGTTGTCATGGATATGTGTACGAAGCTATATATACACACTATATTTCCTGGCTCACAACTAGTGCTATGATCAATGGCGTATGTATTCAGGGTTTAACTACTTGGGATGAATATCCCTCCTCTGACCTTGAAACGTAAGAAGTCGATTATTACCATCAAAATTATCTCTATGTAGAAGTTAGATTCTAACAATTCTTTTTCTAATATTCTTTTAGAATTACTGGTGACACCTGATCTTATCACGCTGTTTGTTATAGATTATCAACATTCTTTCTTTGTAGTATATCAACATTCTATCTTTGTAGTATATCAACATTCTATCTTTGTAGTATATCAACATTCCTTCTTTGTAGTATATCAACATTCCTTCTTTGTAGTATATCAACATTCCTTCTTTGTAGTATATCAACATTCCTTGCTTGAAATATGTTTTAGTTATAATGTTTTTATTTTGTTTATTTATTATGTTTTATGATCACCATGCCACTCTGTCTAAAAGACTCTAATTTGCATCTGAGTTAAAGGCCTTAAATTAATTTGTTCTTGATACGATTTATGACAATTTTTATTAAAAGTTCATGACCTGTGAGAAAGAGTTTGTGATAAGGTCACAGCAATTTCGGTTATCGTGCAAATAAAGTTAACGGCAAATTAAACCATGAAAAAAATATTCGCACGTTAAATTCCTTTTGCCTTGGTGAAGCAGAAAGAAACTCTAGGACAAAAGTAGAATTGTAACTGTCAATGGTTAATTCGTCATTAGTAAAAATACCTGGCAATAATAAATCAATCATTGGTTATTCGTAATGATGTATGGACACAATGTAATAAATAATGGTTACAACTTTATTCCTACAGATATATTGAAATAATATAACCTACAATGGTAAACATTGTTCGCAAAGATACTAAACTACCCATCGTAAAGGTTTTAAATTTGTATTTACAGTCAGTGTCTATTTTAAAACGACAAAATATTTAACTCATAGAAGCGTTCAATCATTACGGTTTGAAGTATATCATTTCTGGTGTCGCAGCAATTCCAAACAGCTGTAACGATATAAACATTGTCAATACATCACAATAGAAACATTGTCAATGCATCACAATAGAAACATTGTACATACATCACAATAGAAACATTGTAAATACATCACAATAGAAACATTATACATACATCACAATAGAAACATTATACATACATCACAATAGAAACATTGTCAATACATCACAATAGAAACATTGTACATACATCACAATAGAAACACTGTCAATACATCACAATAGAAACATTGTCAATACATCACAATAGAAACATTGTCAATACATCACAATAAAAACATGCAAGTTCTAGAAGAATGTTGTGATGTTAATAATAACATGATCTTTGACTTCTCAGAATCAGTAAACAACACTTCATCGAAGCAAAACTAATAGCACAAATCACTTGTAAATCTGTTTGGAAGTACTGTATACAAAAGTAAATTATTACGCAAGATGATTTACACTTGAGATCACAAGTTCTATGGGCATACTTTTATATGGCTAGCATTTAACGTGACAACTATAACATTTAAACACACTGTTCTTCGTAACTGTCAATAAAACACGTCTGATGAAACATTAAGCAAAGAATATTATATATACAATACATATTCTTTATTTGACTATTGATCCACTGTCTACTGTCGATTAAAAATATGTTATCAAAGAGTAAACAATTCTATATACTCACGCGTGATCTGTAAAATTAATTCCAGTGAAGATTATGCAATATGTCCGCAAATTAAAATTACAACAGAACACTCATGTCCGCATTCAAGAACCCTGATACTGTATTATTTTCATTTTATGATGACATATATTTCATTAGAATCTTAATGTGTATCGTCTACAGCCGGCGTATATGCTTTGTTCCTATTGGTTTAGTTAGTGTACAATTACCAATAAAAATTACAAAACAAAACAAAAAACAAAAAAACCACCGCAGAAAGGATGACTTTGCTCCAGAACCAGACACAACAAAATTATATCAGTTTTACCTGAGTTTTATAGGCTTACATAATAAATGTGGAATTCTTTCTCAGATGCAGAAAGAAAACTCCCTTTCACCGTTGCAGACGTTTGTATTTCATTAATTTACCAAATAATATCGGAAAATCTTTTGCTCACCATTTTTTTTCCTGCCGTTTGTACAAAACATAAATGAGTATACATAATGTGGACTTGAAAATGTCATTAATCTTCCAGCCATCATAATTAATTGATGACTCATTTATGCAACACACCAGGACAATTTGGGGATGATACCTCAATATGTGACGTCACACAAAAATTAAGGGAAAATACGATTACGAGAGACACAAGAAATACAAGACCTAAATAACAAAATGGTTTATAGATTACGGGTTCAAACTGTCTACAACAAAACTCCAAACAAAAGTATTTCAAGCAAACAACCGTCAAATGTAACCTCCCAATATTAAAAATACATGCACGGAAGTAGAATATCAGATAAAAGTAAAATGTTTTGGAGTAACATTCTAGGCAAATCACAAGATGACAGATTATATAAATCAGTGCTTATCATCAGCAAATAGAGGATTTAACGTAATGAAGGCAGTGTACAAACAATGTCACAGAATGCAGTGTCCAAAACTACTAGGGGGGCAAAAATACAAACAATGTTAAACCTATACCATACCTTCAAGATGTCAAGATTACTACGCGCGCCAGTACTACTAGATCTAAACCACACATAGTAAACAACTCTCAGACAATTAGGTCAGAGCTCTAAAACTTGTTTTAGGAGAACCAATAACGACATCAAATACGAGAACAATAGCAGAGAGCGGACAAAAACGAATCCAAATAATAACAATCCAAAGAGCAACAAAAGCTTATCTAAAACTCCAAACAATGCTAGATAACCATCCACCTAAGATAATAACCATCTCAGAAGCATCTAGACCACCTAATACAAACAGAATATTTAAAACATTCCTTAAAGACGGCTTTCCCGCACTAATCAAAATTCTTTATCTACAACATGTAGATGAATGTTACTCAGACTGGACAAAGATGAGCACAGACGGATAACATGACCCCACAAAAGGAAAGACAAAAGTAGGAATATATTTCCAAAACGAGGATAAAATTAGGTTAATGGTTATAGACACTACGTCATTATTTACAGCAGAGAAGATGACCTTTCCAAATAGGCATTAAATGCAAGTAAAAATAAACCCAAACCCAAACTACTTAATAGCAACTGACTTATTCTCAACAGCTGACACCTTGTAAAATAATTCAAGACAAAGACCAGACATAAGCTATGTCATACTGGATCAAGTAAATAAACTAAACGACAAAGGCAGAAGGTAAACATTATATGGATGCCAGCTCGCATTAACATAGTCCTACCAGAAAGTGAAAGAGTAGACACACTGGACCAAGAATGGGACTGACACGAAATAAAGAATTACAAGCCATAATGTCACCACAGTAAAACTTAAACTTACTAAATAAACAACTAGACAGTATGTGGCAGGAGAAATATAACAACTAGCGAAAGGTAGAAGACCTAAGATAGACAAAACAGTAAATAACTTCAACATATTATAAGGCAACGAAAGATCTAACTGCAGGACAAGAAAAGACCGGACAAGAATAATGAAATTACGACTAGGCGGCGAAATGTCTAACTGCACAACAAAATACAAAGACCAGACAAGAATAAAGAAATTAATACTAGGCAGCGAATAATCAAATGCGGTTGAGGACAATGATTAACAAATTAAACATATACTTACAAATTGTCAAATATTAGGCCAGATAAGAAGAATGTTCACAAGATATCTTATAGACAATGACATCCTAGCCACAGTAGAAGGAGTACTTAACACCCACCTCACCCTCTCAAAAAAAAAAAACTGGCATGAGAACTGAGTAAATTAAATAACTTAAACACCAGCCACATTCACTCCTGCATAAACCATTCTAAATAGGACAATAGTGATGATGTTTTCAGAAGCAAGGCCCTTAAAGTGACCACTCCTAAAATTGATTAGCAAAAGCAAAATCCCAGACAAGTAAATACTTAACTAAATAAAACCAAATAACATTAAAAACAATTAACATTCACACTACCAATCATCTTGGTGGTCCGATGCGCCCAAACACGAAATAAATTACTAGTGATGGGAACCTCGAAATAGATGGTGTGATGCTAACGCCACACATTAATGGTTATGATTATTATTATTAATTAATCATCCTTAACTAATTAAAAGTGATGAGAGTCTTAATGTATGTTATTAATAATTCTAAGAAGACACAGGTCTCTCACTAGGTGGATTTGCGGGCACTCTAAACATTTTCTCTCTTCCACAACATTAAAGACAAACATTTACCCGTCACACAATATTTCAGTATGTGGAAAACCTCTTACTAAAGGAGAAGATAAATCCATCTTTTAATCTACATCCACCCACTTTCTTCTCCAACATAAAATTATCAATATGTGTAAGAAGGTTAATAAATTTAACAATAAATTTATTAAAGCAACAGTCAAATATACATATAACAAATAAAATAAAAGATTACTTGACATCAATATTTCCACAAAACCACATTCAAATAATTTTAATACCCATACAGTCTTATATCATAACACACAATTCAGCAGATTAATATCATGCAAATCACATGATAGTTCTTATCAGAGAACAGAAGTGTAGCCAACCACCACCTTACCACTCACGGGGTATGAGTTTGGAGCTAGTGTCGGGTTATAAATCAATGTTGTTTCCTTGGATGGAACTAAGATGTCATAATCTTTATTTTGTGTATGTAAGCATATATGGTAGTATGCATTAAAGTAAGAATATTTATAAGGTGGTGTGTGAACTGTTGTAATATGTCTATACATTCCGTCTGTACCCGAATTGATACACCTACCGCCACACCACGTCCAGGGTATTCCCCACTTCTAGGACTAGCCACCTAAAGTAATATTTGGGAGGTCCACCTAAGTACATGAATTAAATAATCACAATAAAATAGCATAATAACAAATACAAATGTAAACCTAAAACCCCAGAAAAACCATAACAAAAATTGTCATAAATAAATAAGTAAACATCATTAGAAGGATAAAACCCGTATACGAATGAGAATAGAAAAACACCAAACAGGCTGGTAATTATACTAGAAGCTAAAATATCATCCCTAACTTAAAATTCCATCTTGGACTACTATAATAATACAAACACAATGAACACATATAAATAGAATAGAACAGTCCCACAGCTATCACAGAAAAAAATCGCCATCACCTAAGGCAAGCAGCCAGACAAGCAAAAGAAAGCAACACAACAACTATGACAGCTTTTAAAAGAGAGAACAAATACACACACTAATGCCTTTTACACCACAAAAAAAGTTTTCTTCTGTAAAAACAAAAGTTGACTTAGCCATCAGGCACAGCCACCCTATCCCTTCCCCCAACAACCTCTCCCCAATGCGAAATCGGCCCAGCTAGTAGTGGAATGCACATTTAAAAACAATACAGTAAAATAGCTGCAATATTTACTTTTTCTTCGAATAAATTCCTCCTTTCTTTCCTTCCTTCCTTCCTTACTTCCAATTTTCCAAACATCCTTTTTTTACTTTGAGTGTACATAGGAAAAAGGGGACCCGTGATTTAATCTGTTTGAAAGGAAGAGTTTTTATACATTTTGCATTGTTTTTTTAATTTATAATTTATATGTTAATTTGTTTACTTTACAGGGTCGGAGGCGAAGAACGCTGTTATACAGTTCATAATATTCAAAGTATGACACTTTACGGTCTCTGAATCTCTCTCTCTATGTTTCTGTGTATGTCTATCTATTTATCTATCTATCCAGCCCTCCCTCCCTCCGTCAGTCCGTCCATCTGTCTGTCCGTCCTACTTTATATGTCCTTTATGCCAAACAGAACTTTGTGGTAAGAACCAAGAAGTGCAATATGTTTATTATAATCGTCAGGTTTTATTTGCGAACACCTTTACTAACAATTCAATTTTGGCAATTGTAGCACCTACATATTTCTTTCTATCTATCTATCTATCTATCTATCTATCTATCTATCTATCTATCTATCTATCTATCTATCTATCTATCTATCTATCTATCTATCTATCTATCTATCTATCTATCTATCTATCTATCTATCTATCTATCTATCTATCTATCTATCTATCTATCTATCTATCTATCTATCTATCTATCTACCTACCTACCTATCTATCTATCTATCTATCTATCTATCTATCTATCTATCTATCTATCTATCTATCTATCTATCTATCTATCTATAAAAACGCATATTTATTTAATTTATTAAAAAGATGATCCATGTGACCCAAATCCTTGTGCACACAATGGCCTTTGCGTAAATTCACCTTCACTATCTACCGGATATTCGTGTGTGTGCCACGTGCCATACGAGGGACCTAATTGTTCTATAGGTACGTACACATTATTTTCTTGCTCTATTTTTAATGAAACTAGTTGCATGGCAATCGAGTGTCCTGTTAATTTCAATTAACAATAATTGAGAGATGGTACAGTGTATTCCTATCACTGAATAGAAATGAGTACAACATTAGTTTATGAAGTAGTTGAATATGTTGTCATCGATCTACCGGTGCAGTTCTGACGTCACATGGCGAATATCTTCCAGCTGGCCCTTCCACTGTTGGTTAAGGCGCTCTGCGTAGCCTTTGGACAATGTCTCCAGAATTGAAAATGGTAGGTTAATCCAAGCTAATCTCTGGTTCCAAGTCTCCTCACAGGACTGCAGGTTCCCAGGCTCTCAGACCGGGTGTAAATGAACAATTTATTCCTACAGTATCATGTTGCAATAGGCAATTATGTGGGCTTTGTGGTGACAGTGATAGACTACTCTTTACAAACTCCACTAATTTGCTTTAGCTAATTCAAAGTTCCAAATCAATGAAAATCTTTAAATGAATAAATGATTCAGCTTTACAATATATAGTTTCTCAATTACAATACAATTTAGCTTGTGGTTCTCGCAACGTGTGTTAATGATCATTAGCGCTTTCCCATGATAACAATTTAACAGCAGGAGTATACATGCTGTTAATCTAACTTGATCATTTTACAAAATGTATCAATCGCTAATGCCACTTAGCTTCTGCAAGAAAAATATAACTATCATTTAACAATCATTTAGCAATCACATAAATATTTTACACAATATATATAATAAAAAGATACAACAATTTTATGAATGAGAAATACACAATTTAGAGAAGCCAACTATATTTACTACTATGTGAAGTTAATGCGCGGTCAATGATGGACGCGATCTCTACCCCTGGACAATTGGGCACAGTTTATTAATAATCTGCGCGTCTGATGAATACAATTAATTCAGGCGTATATATGAATGAATCGAGGTCAGCCGGCGGGTTAACACTACGTCATGATACGGAATGCAAGTGACCAAATATGGGCGTCTCGTATCCGGCTAACGACCTTTCGCTCACCCGCGGCTTGTCCCACATATTTCTAACACGTAACAAGTTATTGTATCAGCTAAGCCTAGTTGCTTAACGAAAATCTTCTCATAAATTATATAGACAATATAAACAGTTAATAATAATGAAAATTAATGTTTCCATAACTGGCATAATTAGCTTAATATTCTCTGACAATGATGCACGAGTTACACTGATTTGTGTTTGTGGTTACAAATTTCACTTTATTTATTTATTTCGTGAACCGGAAGATCATGATGCAAGATGTATTTTATTTAGATATCCAGAATATTATTGTGCCAGATTCTCAAGCAAGAAATTCCTGAAGAAGAGCTCTTTTTGATAAACTATCTTGCTCAATCAATTGAATGGGTTATTATCTAAATTAATGGCCATTCATCGCCGGTCATTGAATACGTAATTAGACAGTCATAGTCTATCACAGTAATATGTTGTATTTATACTTTTTGATCATGTAATGATTACTACTATTTTGCTATTGCTAATAAATATGTTAATGTTTGTATTTCCCAGCTGGGCGTTGCAGTGAAGACGTTTGCTTAAATAATGGAGTTTGTGTGAATGGCGACGATGGATTTCAGTGTCTGTGTCAACCCGGGTATACTGAAGACAACTGTAGAGAGGGTCAGTTCTGTACACAGGAACAAATAAAGAGAATTTCTTTTCATTTATAACGTATCAACATAGTTAAATGTATTTGTGTATTGTCTATTATGCTTTCTTATTAAAAAGACTATTAAGGTAATATTGACTAACTGTACCTACAATGTAAATTTCTAATTAAAATACCTTACTGATTCAGGTAACTGGTTAAGTATACGGATTTCGATAATATTGTCTAACTATAGGTGATGCGTTGTACTCTGGATTGACGGTTTAAGCCGACCTTGCTACTGCTTAGCTGAATGGGAGCTAGCATTCTCGCAAACAATAACAGTCCTACCTCATGGCTAATACTCTACGCACAATCACTCACTCACTCACGCACTCACTCACCCGTTCACTCACTCACTTATTCACTCAACAGTTTAATCTCCTCACAATCCCTGTCCAGTCTGGACTTTCACTTCGGAAATAATCTTTATGCAACATTTCCAAAATCATACAAATCACAAATAGCATCTCTTTAAAAAATTATAGATCAAACTATCAAAATTTATATTGAAATATGTGGGAGAATTTCCCATCATATGGCAATAGCTACAATGTAAATTTCTAATTAAACAGTTATTTATTATATTAAGGTAATATTTGCTTATTGTACCTACAATGTAAAATAGTCTACTGATTCAGGTAACATTGTTTTAGTATACTGATTTAGATAATGTTGTCTAATAATAGGTACAATGTAAATTTCTAATTAAACAGTTTACAGATTTAAGTAACATTGGCTAACTATATGTACAATGTAAATTTCTAATTAAATAGTTTATAGATTTAAGTAAAATTGGCTAACTATATGTACAATGTAAATGTCTAATTAAATAGTTTATAGATTTAAGTAACATTGGCTAACTATATGTACAATGTAAATTTCTAATTAAATAGTTTACAGACGTAAGTAACATTGGCTATCTATATGTACAATGTAAATGTCTAATTAAATAGTTTACAGATTTAAGTAACATTGGCTAACTATATGTACAATGTAAATGTCTAATTAAATAGTTTACAGATGTAAGTAACATTGGCTAACTATATGTACAATGTAAATGTATAATTAAATAGTTTACAGATGTAAGTAACATTGGCTAACTATATGTACAATGTAAATGTCTAATTAAATAGTTGACAGATGTAAGTAACATTGGCTAACTATATGTACAATGTAAATGTCTAATTAAATAGTTTACAGATTTATGTAACATTGGCTAACTATAGGTACAATGTAAATTTCTAATTAAACAGTTTACAGATTTAAGTAACATTGGCTAACTATAGGTACAATGTAAATTTCTTTACTTTAGTTCCTGTCCAATGTGCAAACCATGGTGGATGTGATGAAGAAGCATTGTGCATAGTGAGAAATCCCCAAAGAGTCTGCCTGTGTCCGCTTGGTAAAGATGGTGGGAATTGTCAACAACGTAAGAAAATTAATAGAAGAGATTAAAATATATTACTGCTCAAGTTTTTAAGAAAAATATTAAAACTCTAAATGAACGTGTTTGTCAATGTCTCGTTACTTCTTTCCTTTGCAACACGTATTTCCATCTATAGATAGATAGATAGATAGATAGATAGATAGATAGATTGATTGATTGATTTTGCTTAAGTATTTTAGCCAATAGAATATTAAATCAATCAGTATTCATATAAAAGTAAAATTTCAATCCATTACTTTGGAATAAATGATTTAATTTTGACTTGCACCATTTAAAATAATTTCTATTGTTTAAAAAATAATCAAATTCGAAATATCTTGAGTATCTTAATACTAAATATTTATTTTATCAATAAATAAAGAAAATATATCATCCCACGAAACATCATGTAAAATCATTAATCAAAATTTTCGATTATCAGCCACATAACTGACATTCAATACAGAAACTGATGTCACACAACTGACATTTAATACAATAACTGATGTCACACAACTGACATTCAATACAGTAACTGATGTCACACAACTTACATTCAATACAGTAAATGATGTCACTTAGATTAATCCCATAGCAGTCTCTAGTACTGTTTTGTGTTAAAGAGCTTTTACAGGTTAACTCTAATAGAGAACAGAAAAGTTATGTTCTGCCGCCAAAAGAATTATAAATAGTTTGCACAATAATTCCCCAACAGACTATTAACATCAGGATTTAAAAAATGAAAGAATGAACACTTCTGACAGTTGTTAACATTTTCTCTTCTCTAGGTGATGGTACGATTTCAAATCTCTATCATTTTTGTTTCTCTACAGTCTTTGTACATCATCCAAATCAATAAGCGATGTTGATGTTGTTGTCATTGCAAACATTGCAAAACAGTAATATTTTCCAAATGCACAACACATTGCTTGCTTTAAATTATGATTAACTTTATATTGATAAGTTTTGTACAACCATGCCCATCCCAATTTTACAATAATGAATTATGTATTCACGTGATGGAAATATTCAGCGCACTATAAGCGGAGTCGTACTAGCTTTAGTTTCAGACTTCTCTTAGTCGAGGTCATAACCATCTTAACCCTCGTAACTATGACTGGTTAGGATGACCGTAACTAACAACCGTGTGCTTCTTCACATACTGCTACAGAAAGGTTACAACACTCACAACACAGTTGTTCTGTTCCCTTAACCCCCCCCCCCAGATCTAGATCTCTTCTTCGTATTCCTTTTCTCCACCTCACACTCTCAGTGTCCAATGACATTAAGAGTCACCCACCATAAACTGTTGTTTTACTAAATGACTAATGCACACCCGTATACACCCCATCTTCATATTTGAACTATATTTCTGATATTTGTATATTTACTGTACCATAACATTAACATGACATATCGTCAAAGTGCATTCTCATTTTATGGACATAACAAATTGTGCAAAATGTTTGTAGGACTCACATTTAGTTCGATATACACCAGTTTCACTCTCAGATTCCATGCTTCCTGATTTCATATCTTGTCAGATTCCTGTTTTGTCCATGTCCGTCTGTCCATGATTACTTTAAACGTTCTCAAGCTAATGATTATTTAGTATTTTCAAAGGTTTTGGGCCTTACACAAAAACATTGGACATTGTGGAAAGATCGTCATCACCACCACCACCACCACCACCACCATCATCATCATCATCATCATCATCATCATCATCATCATATAATTATCAATAAAAATTATTACCATGATAATCAGCATCGTCACCATTAATTTTATTACTTGATTCATAATTATCTCTACAGCTAACACAGACTTGGAAGTGAATGAGGATGTACTTCATGATGCGGTAAGAAGCTTACTAAATTATTGTAGATATACCTCAACATACACTTTAGCGGTAAGAGGCTTGTTAAATTATTGTAGATGTACTTCAACATACACTTTAGCGTTGAGACGCCTGCTAAATTATTGTAGTGCATCTCTATATGCACTGTCCATAACAGTGGTTTCGTTCATCCTATTGCTAACAATGTAATGTGTACAAAGCGTTGCATTTTCCTACTTTTACAGACAAGATACGTTTTAATGAACAGGGCTATGGGGTCAGAGTATGGGGTCAGAGTATGGAGTTGGTTGTTTTTTCTTTATTAGTAGAGTCAAAGACAGTATAAATATCCCGACCCCTACTCCAAATTTGAGTCGACGAGGCTTAGGCGGATCCACGTATGAACCATGCATGTTGTCAAAAAAAATTGACAAAAATCGAAATAACGTCTGAAGTTAATTGTTTATTATTAATTTAACACATTTTAAGCAATTGAAGTAAAAGGTAGTTTGTGAAGTTATTGAAGTAATGAGATTAAAACAAAAGAAAAATGATGCTAATTAAATTAGAAGTTCGTGTGACAGGTGTACAAGAGGAAGATGTGGTGATAACTATGTCTCTAAATGACAGGTTTACAAGAAGATGTGGTGATAACTATGTCTCTAAATGACAGGTATACAAGAAGATGTGGTGATAACTATGTCTCTAAATGACAGGTATACAAGAAGAAGTGGTAATAACTATGTCTCTAAATGACAGGTATACAAGAAGATGTGGTGATAACTATGTCTCTAAAGGACAGGTATACAAGAAGAAGTGGTAATAACTATGTCTCTAAATGACAGGTATACAAGAAGATGTGGTGATAACTATGTCTCTAAAGGACAGGTATACAAGAAGAAGTGGTAATAACTATGTCTCTAAATGACAGGTATACAAGAAGATGTGGTGATAACTGTCTCTAAATGACAGGTATACAAGAAAATGTGGTAATAACTATGTCTCTAAATGACAATATCCAACCACATTCTTCTTAATTAGCAGTAACCATGATGATGAAGATTTTAAAAAAAAAATCTAGACATATAGGATTGGTCAAAATGTCGGCGCTTAAATTTGGAATATTTTGGAGAAAGATACATTTTTCATGCCTAACTAAATTCAAAATAATTTTTACCAATCACTGAAAGAGGTTGAGAAATTTGATCGAATTCTAATTTGAGCGCTAAAACATAATACCCTACTACACTGAGATTTTTCAAGATTCCGATTTGACTGTCACATAGTTTGCACCGACTCAAATAAATTTAGAATGTTTGATTTCTGTCCCCAGAAATGAAATCCTATTTGAGAACAGCAACGATGCTGGACTAATAAGAATGGATGTTTTAAAGAACCAATTCAATTTAGATAAACATTATCATATTAATTGTATTTTGAGAGAGATGGTGTATTGAATTATTGTACCATTGAAAATAATTTTAAAATGAAAGCTACTTTTTCTTGTATTTACACATGTGACGTATCCATACATATAAATCCATATACTTTATGCCATATGATATTAGTAATAAACCACAGATGGAGTCGGAGTAGGAAATCGGGAGTGAGATTTCTAAAATTTATGGAATCAGATTCGGAGTCGAAAACTTTTAGACCAACTTCACAACTCTGAAAATGAACTTGTCCGTTGAGGAATGCTTATTATATATTAATTAACTTTTTCCTATTCAGCCACACTTTATCGAACCAACGCCGATAAGCGGGATGGAGGTCGTGTGTCAGATTGGAATGCAGTGCATTATCCCCCTTTACATACGGAGCTATCCCGAGTAAGTAGTTTTTGACGTCGAATTTATTTGTAATACTTTAAATAATCTTGGATTAGTTATTAATTCATATGGTCTATACGCTATTTAGACACCAAACACTATGTTGAAATTGTTCACAAAATGTTCATGACAAAATCAGTTTGCTATGATTATAATTTTAGAGGAATAGCATTTAGATATTTAATTTCACATTTAAAGAAATTTGTATTTTATGATTATCTCAAACACGCATACACATACAGAGAAATTGAAACCATGTTAATAAATTTAAAATGTATTTTTTGCAATAAGTGAAAAATACTTGATTGTGGAACTATAAGCACAGCATCATTACTAAACACAAATGATTTTTCTTTCTCTTTTTTCAAGCACTCCTTGTAGGTTGATTCAAGGTTGGATGTCTGATGACATTCACTTAGAATTCTCTCCCTTGCAACCTGACGGAGTAACAGGTTTACCGAACACGCTGAAGTCATCCATGTGTGTGACGCCTACATTAGCAGGAGTGAATCAAGTGTGCGCGGAATTGAAAGATTGGAGCAGGTCCGATTTGCATATCAAGTTTTATTTAGAAATAATTTTTAATTTATAACTTGTGCATATTTTTTTGTACAGAAAAATGTAAGTCGCATTACTACTTTTGATAGAAATGCTACATATACTTTTCACTAATCTTATTCTTGCTCTTTGAATAATTATATAAATATATTAATATTCAAATTATATTGTTTTAAAAATTAAATGTGTCCTTTATTGTCATCTCTCTGTCTCTCTCTATGTCTCTCTCTCTCTCTCTGTCTCTCTCTGTGTCTCTCTGTCTCTCTCTGTCTCTCTGTCTCTCTGTCTCTGTCTCTCTCTTTCTGTCTCTGCCTCTCTCTCTCTCTGTGAATTACTTGCACTGATAATTGTATAAATTACACTCCAAAGTTTATGATTTACTTTTAGTCCACCCTAATATTTCATATTATTCGCTAGTAATTCATTTCATTAAATAATGTTTTCGGGATTTCTGTTGCAGTGATAATGTTGACACCGTTTGTTACACAATTAATGCTAAGGATATTGTGGGTAAGGAATATTATTATTTCTTTTCACAATTTAAAACCGAAATCTAACAACTAAATCTACTGTGCACTTACAACAAAGTCTTACACACAACAGAATGATATTAAATGATGCGTAATATATGTATTGTCATTAAATTATTTGTGATATTTCTATTCTTTCTGTGTAGATCCACCATTGACTGTCTCAGGGGTAAGTACATGCAATGCGATATACTTTCCATTCATAACAATAAAAACGTTTCTAGTTAATTAAATTTCTTTTGTTAAATGACTACATACAGTTATGGTTAATTTGCTTCAAGTTTTTGCTTAAATAGACTGGTACATGCTTTTAGTTTATGTCTGTACATTTCAGTATTAATTCATCCACTTACTTTATAATTTATTGATTCATTTATTCATATTCTCCTTAAGTATGTTATACAGGGAGGAATGTGTGTGCCTGTTTTTGCTAATATATAATACCTATATATACATAAAGTATTGCTGTAATCATTACGTAGAGTATTGCAGTAATGTTATTACGTACAGTATTGCTGTAATCATTGCGTAGAGTATTGCAGTAAATATCATTACGTACAGTATTGCTGTAATCATTACGTAGGGTATTGCAGTAATATAATTACGTACAGTATTACAGTAATCATTACATACAGCATTGCAATAATCATATTTTGCAGGAGGGACGATTTGCACCAAGTGCTCCATTAAACGCTTCACAACTTAACTGCCGTGTTGACCAAGCTTGCCATATTATTTCAGAGACACTTAAAACGTCCAGTGGAGAATGGTTAGTTATACAAGAGACCATTTGCCAGGCACAGTTGCCATTAGCATTAGAACATCAGACTAGATCTCAATTGTTACAGACGTGTGGATTGCTATTGTCACTGTGTAATCAAGATAAGCAATTGTAAGAATGGGCAAAGTCACTGTGAAATCAAGATAAGCAATTGTAAAAATGGGCAAAGTCATTGTGTAATCAAGATAAGCAATTGTAAGAATGGGCAAAGTCATTGTGTAATCAAGATAAGCAATTGTAAGAATGGGCAAAGTCACTGTGTAATCAAGATAAGCAATTGTAAGAATGGGCAAAGTCACTGTGTAATCAAGATAAGCAATTGTAAGAATGGGCAAAGTCATTGTGTAATCAAGATAAGCAATTGTAAGAATGGGCAAAGTCACTGTGTAATCAAGATAAGCAATTGTAAGAATGGGCAAAGTAACTGTGTAATCAAGATAAGCAATTGTAAGAATGGGCAAAGTCACTGTGTAATCAAGATAAGCAATTGTAAGAATGGGCAAAGTCACTGTGAAATCAAGATAAGCAGCACAGTCCAAAATACAATACAAACAGCTACGAACTTCCTCTTAACAGTGGGCGCTAACTGAACAATCATAATTCTCGCAAAATAATTCATAAACTAGAAAGTACGTTATTAAAATAAACTTATTGATATTGTTTTCATTCGCAGGAACAAGAGTAAATGTAAAAGCCGAAAGATAACTACAAGAGTAAATGTAAAAGCCGAAAGATAACTACGAGAGTAAATGTAAAAGCAGGAGCTAACTACGAGAGTAAATGTAAAAGCAGGAGCTAACTACGAGAGTAAATGTAAAAGCAGGAGCTAACTACGAGAGTAAATGTAAAAGCAGGAGCTAACTACGAGAGTAAATGTAAAAGCAGTGAGCTAACTACGAGAGTAAATGTAAAAGCCGTTAGCTAACTATGTGAGTAAATGTAAAAGCCGATAGCTGACTACAAGAGTAAAATTAGAGCCCATAATAGACGAGAGCAAATTTTCTTTAGGAGAGATAAATATAATCACTCCTCACAAACATTATCCGATTACATTTTGTAATGGAAAAACCAACTATCAACAAACTAGGTAATAAACTTGGCCACAAAACTAAAGTACTGTTATAATCAAGGAAATGTCAACAATCATTCTCGAAATAGAGACTTGAAATGAACAGTTTCATTAATATGATATAAAAGCAGTTATTTAACAAATATAGATTACAAAAAAATATTAAAATCCACTTGGCGAAGACATAAATTATCCCAAAATCTTTCTAATAGACAATAACACTCTACTAAACTAAAACACTTGGGAACCCTTACATCGCGACATGAATCATATTACCTTTAATTTCAAGGATGTGATTAAATCAGTCGTTGCATCATCAAGTGTATAAATAAGTAAAATTAGCTTAACAATAAACAGCAGGTTTCATTACAAAGAAATAAGCGTGAAACTAGAACAGACGAGAAAGGCAAAGCACAGCTACCAAAGAACAGACAACTCAGGATCTGTACGAATGATCTGTATGGTGTAATGTTGGAAAGATTAGTAAGTTCGCTTTCACTTGAAGATTTCGTGCAATTCGACATCGGACTGAGGAATAGGCTTTACCCTGCTAAGCTGTCACGTGACGAACAAGTAGTAATAAATAGGAATGTAAAAAATATATTCCCCTCCATTCCTACCGGCTGAAGCCAAAGTCACTTATCTTTCACTGAACTGAACTATTAGAGAACCTTTCACAGTTTTCGAACTAAAGATTTATTGAGCATATGAAAATTTTGTTTTCTTGTTGATTGATGTAAGAATTTTAAAATGAGTGATCAAATCGCAAAGTTCTAAGAATTTATTTATAAAAAATAAAAATAAACATTTTAATAGCTACTCCCTTTTAATTAGTCTCTCCAGGAGTCCCTATATTTCTACAACTTCTTGAAGCATCAGTGGAAATCTTCATCTTTGAGTAAGGTTCACATGTGTTGGAGATAGTCTCTCCTATTAAGTCTGTTATCTCATCAGCACTTTGAGCATTCTAGATTTTTATTTTATCTGCAGCTATGATCTCTCACTTGTATTTACTTAACCTCATATTTACTTAACTATATGTTGTAGTCTCTCACCTGTATTTACTTAACTATCCTGTACATGTCAAGGAGCTTGCTATCTTCTAGAACTATCACTCTTCTATTCTACATTATCTATCTTCCATCTAACACGTGTGGCCAGGCAGAAGGTGTGTTTGATGGACTAGCCTAAGGTTACAGGCATCCCAGGGATGTAGAGAATTAACACTTTGCCCATCTCCCAGCAAAACGTCACAGTAGGCACACAATCAAACTTGAACAGATATACATTCTTGATCCCTCAGAGATAAGCTGTTTTTGTCTTCATTTCTAAATGTCTACAGACTTCGTTTGTCTTACTGATATACAATTGTTATTGTTGGAACAGTTTTATTTAACAAATGCAAATATATTCATGCTATCATTTAAACTTCTATTTTGATCATCAAAAATTTATAGATAATTATCTTTAACAGTCGTCATAATGGATAAAGTACACAAGCACATAAATGCTCCACATTTTTATTTGTGAATGACTTATGATATTTGGTGTAAATTACTGTATTTCACAATGTACATTTTCAGACAGAACGGAACACATAGCATCGTTAGATATTAAATCAGATTGAAATTGCTACCAGAATGTTGTAATAAGGTTTCACGTCTTGTACAGCTGATGGCCACATTTTCAATTGTATTATGTTTACAATGAAAGGGAACAAAATTGTAACTCTGTTTTATCGCACTCAGCTCCCAACACCTTCTACAAAGGCTCCTAGCAATTAGGATTCAATTCACAGAAATCCTTTCAAACTCTTTGAACAAGCAGAACACAGTTACAGGTACAGCACTGGACACTCTTTCACTCTGTTCCTGAAAGATGTTCAATCGATTTGGCTTTGGACTATTAATGTAGGTCGCTTGGACAATGGCCCCCTTAGCACTCTATAACCTTCTAGGAATCAGTCAGGCAACAGTTACATTCTCATAAAGTCTGATCGATAATTTCATCTTCTCTCTTCACAAGCTCTCAGTTTAGTAATTGTAACGTGCTGGGTTATATTTAATGACCCTGTCTTACTATGTTACGTTTCCAGTATTTATTTATAGACCCTGCCCTAGAATAATTAAGGACTTTAAATATAATTAATTCCTCCTCTCATATCCTATGCAGACTGGTTGCTCAATTTACCATTTGACTAATTAAAAGTGTGTCTTGTAGTGCAGACGACAAATTTACAAACTGATAAATTGCGAACTTTAGCTAGATTGAAAACCGTTAAATTCCTCTAAATTAATATGCATTCGTTGTCATCATTCAGCTCATTCGCCCCCATTCAATCTAAGAAATATATAGGTCTATTATGCATAAAAATTAACTACTAAGAGGTTTTAACAAAGAAAATAAGATTTAATAAAGTTTTAACAAGTTAACAATAATCAAATACGAGCGCGAATAGTCTATTTCTCGATTCTTTGCATGTACATGCTTATTGTCTTTAACCAACGAATAGCCAATTGATTTTCTTATGATATTTGAATGTACACTGAGTAATACTCAGCTGATTGTCTGTATCTGCCTGGTCTCTTTATTCAGTCAGCCAGTCTATTTCACAGTCTCACTCTAGCGACGACGCACGTGGCGCACAGGAAAAAGGTGTCCCTTTTATGTAGCTAGTGAACTTGAATTTCAGTGGTGTGGACTCTCGGAATAGAACTCATTCTCAGAGCTCAACCAGTTCATACCAGACGGTAACAAAGGCAAAGGCAAAGGCAAAGGTAAAGCCAAGCCAAAGACAAAGACCAAGACAAAGGCAAGACCGACCTGTAGAAGTAACGTGTTCTAATGTAATTTCAGTTAGCACGCTCCTACCTAAGCACGTCCCAGTTAAAATGCGCTGAATTTAGAGATTCGACCTCGCGTCGTTTTACAATTAGATTTAGAAAAAATGTAATCATCTCACGCATGTTTCATTTAACAGCATGACGTATGAATCATAAAAATAGTTACAACGTTAAATTAATGTTCATACAAAAGGGGTAATTCAAAACAGCAAAGCGCTTCACAATTTACAATTAAAATTACACGCAATAATTGAATTACATGAGAAATTCATATCGAGCACAGGCATTCTGGCTCTTAGTGAATTAAAACAATATAAATTAAAGTTACAATGGAAAAAGGGTTACAATAAATTTATATTCCATAACTTATAGTTTTTCAGTCATTTCTCTGGACCGTGCTCAAGCATATATATGGAAATAATATAATACATAGCACAAATACATACTTAATCAAAATATACAAAATGCTATCAGATAAAATGGTACCTTTATGAGAAGTCGAAGTGTATCTTGATTCTCATCTGCTCGTCGGCTGCCGCATGACCCGAGTTAGCTGGTGGATATAGCTAATGTGTTCTCGCAGTAAGGGAACGGAAGCGTGCACCCATATTTATAGAAAAGCATAAAGCATATCACGTGACTGATCGCGAAGTATGTAGTTGGTTCGAGAACCTGGACAATGGACCTAAAGTTACATAACATCTTGACCTGTTCTAGAAGCATCTCGAAAGAGGAAAGCTTTGAACAAAGGGTTTTTCAAATTCAATATTTGAAGTAAACAGGCAAGTAGGTCACCAAGTCGGACATTTTTATCAGACTGTGACATACTATCAGACTCAAATTTATTATATTAGCAATACTGAAAACAGCCCAGGCAGCGTAACCTAACCTTCAATCTCTATATGGTGTGGGAACAGTTCGTAAGAATGTGTGGGTATATCAACAGCATGTGTGTGTGTGTGTGTGTGTGTGTGTGTGTGTGTGTGTGTGTGTGAACGACTCTGCATCAAACTACAAGTTATCTCACATCACTGAACGGAACGCAAATGTCCATATAAGGGCATCACGTATTCTGTCAACATCCACGCACTCTTCCTGTCACCTTCCCCGATTTGTACATTTCCACTTCCCATGATAGAAAATAAGTAATAGAAACAAAATAGAACATAATTTGAATCATGGTTCGACCATCACACTCTGATTCACTCCATTCTTCATAAATAAATAACGCAACGTAACTCTACCCGCCGTTATGTATCTTTTAGAGTTATTCTGTTTTTCGTTTGGTAAACAATTAAAAATACAAAAAATCCAACCAAAGAATAACGTACACTAAACAAAATACTATCTTAATTTATTCTCTAAAATAAAAATTACCCGACTATCGTTAACTATATTCTATTCAACACTTCACCACTGCATGTGATTGGTTTTCTCATATAAATACAGGATTAATAAATTAATTAGTACATAAAATAGTAAATAAATGAATAACTTAGTAAATAAATAAACAAATTGTATTTTGTAACTTTCTTCACAGCGTACCAGTACAGCCATGTTCCCTAGGAGCACATGCTTTCCAAACGAAATCTGTGGATGCGAACACGTGTGGCACAGATATTCTTATCAGTTCAGACACAAGTACCCCTCCGGGCTCAATCTGCTTGCAAGCTGGGTACGCTGAGTTATGACAGAATGATATTATGTATTTACTTTCGATTGGTTTACCCATATATCATTTTCCATTTCAGAGAGTAACTTATTTACTGAATGATCTATTGCTTGCTTAAATGACACAGTGTTTGCGTCTTTGATTTGCTGCATTTATTTATCGTTTGTTCTTTATAATTTTAGTTTTTTAGTATTTAAATATTTGCTTTGTATGTTTCTTCATGAATGTTGTTTAAGTGAACTTCTAGACTTGCTAATATTGCAGCGTTGTAAAGCCTATCTAAAAATATTTATGTACTATTCGACAAAGCTTCACATTCCGTTGAAAAAAATATAATTCTAATTAATTTAGACTATCATTTCTTAGGAATTGTTTGACAAAGCAAAATCCTTACACGC
Source organism: Sinotaia quadrata (assembly GCA_028829895.1). Lineage (NCBI taxonomy): Eukaryota > Metazoa > Mollusca > Gastropoda > Architaenioglossa > Viviparidae > Sinotaia > Sinotaia quadrata. Next base: position 91,389,501 of record CM054177.1, read on the forward strand.
ACTAACAATAGTATCAGATGAAAGTAATAGTCAGCAAAGCAGAGTGCACTGCACGCACCTGTCCACAGTCTACTCTAGAGAGTGATATTAATGTAAAATGCTGTATAACCTGTTGCCTCCACCCAGTTTTAACTTCCAGTCATGCACTTATAGAGTGCCACAGTTCTAAATGGATGCTGATATATTACCCTCGTGAAAGCAAATATATTTTGGGGCACGTATGTTATAAAGGAATCGGTTAGGTGCGAAACGTGTTTGTTGCCATTTTCAAAGATTAAACAATTCTTTGCACACCATTTTAAAAGGTAATAATTTTTTAACGAAAGTATGTACAAAATAATATGAAAGCAAGAGTGATCTTGGCTATAATTAATTTTTTTAATTCATGTTGTGATTTTTTGTTTCATTATTGCAGATTGAATGGTGAAATGCGTACTTATGATGTTCACTTCGACACTGGCACTGGTAAATGTAAATAACGATAAGAAAGATAATAATAAACTACTAAACATAATGCAGTAAACCTACTGACGTCACCAGAATACTACTTAGCTGGCACTGGTAAATGTAAATAACGATAAGAAAGATAATAATAAACTACTAAACATAATGCAGTAAACCTACTGACGTCACCAAAATCCTACTTAGCTGTCTCTGGTAAATGTAAATAACAATTAAAAAATGATAATAATAAACTACTAAACACGATGAAGTAAACCTGCTGACGTCACCAGAATACTACGAAGCTGGCTCTGGCATTTGGAAGAGTGGGACGCTACTTGTGTTAACCTTTCAATACCAGAACCCAAACTAAAACTGTAAGGTCTAAAGCTTGTGCAAAAGAATATTTTTAAATTTCTTGTCTTATTTTGGTTTTACACTAAGGCATTTAAAAGCTGAATGACTAAAACAAAATATACATACGTAAATGTTTTTATGTTTCTCCTTTATGTTTTTGTTTCGAATATTTTCATTATAGCAATGTGTTATAATTAATTTAATTTAATGATTTTGATTGGATATTTTTAGAAATTCTCAATCCCGGGTATTGTTGGTGTATTTCAAAATTAACCGCAAACGATGAGAGTTGTATGTAAAATATGTTTGCACGAAATAAACACTGTTAGAGATGTCGGATTAGAATTACAACTTCAATCACTTCCAAATGTTTCTCTTGTACTGTTAGAGATGTCGGATTAGAATTACAACTTCAATCACTTCCAAATGTTTCTCTTGTACTGTTAGAGATGTCGGATTAGAATTACAACTTCAATCACTTCCAAATGTTTCTCTTGTACTGTTAGAGATGTCGGATTAGAATTACAACTTCAATCACTTCCAAATGCTTCTCTTGTACTGTTAGAGATGTCGGATTAGAATTACAGCTTCAATCACTTCCAAATGTTTCTCTTGTACTGTTAGAGATGTCGGATTAGAATTACAACTTCAATCACTTCCAAATGTTTCCCTTGTACTGTGCAAGCACTCTCAGGACATTTGTTTTCAAACTTTGTGAACTTGTTATTATTTTAACTTGATTAAACTGCTCTTACCATCAATTCAATTTTAAAGTATTTTTAAACTTTAAGCATACACACACATACACACACACACACACACACACACACACGCACGCACGCACGCACGCACACACACACATACAAACACACACACACACACACACACACACACACACACATATATATATATATATATATACGTTTATGTATGATAAAATGCAATAAAAGGAACACAAACGAATTTTTTATATTACTTACAAAAATTGCTCATTCAACGCTTCATCTGAAGATTCAAAATTGTAAGCATTGTCAAAAATCATCTTCATTGCTTTCATTATAATTTGTAAGTTTTGGACGATCTATCAATAGGTTTCAGTTATCGTTTCCTATATTTGTGCCTGTAATACAAGTTTCATACTCAGGAGAGATAATGGCGAAACAGATGTTTGTTTTGTTGCTTATCTCTATCAAAATGTGTGATTGGAAATGAGGGAAGTAACTCGGTACAGCTACCTTACTCGATTTGTCAGAGTTATCTCTCATGGGAAAATCAATAATTAAATGAACATTCTTTCTTTCTTTCTTTCTTAGTATTTTTTTCTAGTTTGGGTGCATACACGTTTAAACAACGAATGGGTGTGAATCTTTAGAATTATGTAGATAATTACCATAAGTAAATAGTAGCATATTAATTTAATTGTGATTTAATTTAATTTAGAGGACAATTATTTCCGTTATATATGTAATTAAATACACGCTAATCTATGAGTCCTGTGTTCTTTATGCCTTTATTGAATGTAGATTCGTGCACTTCCAACCCTTGTCAAAACAACGGCAGGTGTGTTGTCTCATCTTCCTCGTCAAACGGCTACTTTTGTGCGTGCACTGTTCCGTACAAAGGACCGACTTGTTCCCAAGGTATAGTACGCTCGACTTCCGCATAACAAATACGTTATAATTACCAAATATAGTACGCTCGACTTCCGCATAACAAATACGTTATAATTACCAAATATAGTACGCTCGACTTCCGCATAACAAATACGTTATAATTACGAAGGTATAGTACGCTCGACTTTCGCATAACAAATACTTTATAATTACCAAATTGTCGTGTACGCTCGACTTTCGGAAAACAAATATATTTTAATTACCAATGTGTCGTGCGCTCAACTTTCGCATAACAAATACATTTTAAGAAAAATTAGTTGGTTTAATAGATGGAGTTTTCTAAAATATAGGTCGTAGAATTGTTTATATACATTATAGAATTGTTTAAGTTTCTTATTGAAGTAGTGATTATGTTATAATCAATTTGTGCAACAAAATCAATTTTAGAATCAGATGACACAAGATATCTTGAACTTGATAGCACCCTCCCGCTCGTTTTTGCCCTTTTATTATCGGTTTTACATTTTTATATTATTTTGTTAATTTAATTGACATAGCGTATAGCGTTAAGAAAACAAAACAAACAAAAATACAGACAGCAAATTAAGAACGCATAGCCTGAGAAATTCTATCAGCGTTTGACGTGTCACGTGACAGTCAGCCTATTTAAAGATATAAAACATCTGTAAGTGCTGATGCAGACTATGGACCACTGGTTAAATATATATACCTGCAACTGTTAGATGACTGCTTGAATCCGTAAATGATTTTTGATACAGTGCATCGATTTATTGTCTTAATATATTTCTGTGACAATGAATTATATATAGCTTAATAAATATCCCCTTTCTCTCCTCCTAATCAAACAGTTGCCAACTGCCAAGAAAACAGTTGTCAAAACAATGCCGTATGTGTGGATACAACAAATGGGACAGGCTTCTACTGCAATTGCCAGCCTGGATATACAGGAGACAACTGTCGTTATGGTGAGAGCGATAATAAAATCAGAAATTTATTTTACTTATTTTAGCTGGTCCATGAGCGAAGTTATTACATTAATGTAAAGTGATCAAATACCGTTCGTTAAGATTTAGTGACATTAAAATCTAAAACTACAGTACAATTATCTATTCCTTCATTGAAATCTAAAACTACAGTACAATTATCTATTCCTTCATTGAAATCTAAAACTACAGTACAATTATCTATTCCTTCATTGAAATCTAAAACTACAGTACAATTATTTATTCCTTCATTGAAATCTAAAACTACAGTACAATTATCTATTCCTTCATTGAAATCTAAAACTACAGTACAATTATCTATTCCTTCATTGAAATCTAAAACTACAGTACAATTATCTATTCCTTCATTGAAATCTAAAATTACAGTACAAATATCTATTCCTTCATTGAAATCTAAAACTACAGTATAATTATCTATTCGTTTATTCAAATCTAAAACTACTACACAATTATACATTACTTAAGAACGCAGGTAAGCAATAAAATAAGCGATGCCTTAAGTAAATGCAATGTGTACTGAAATCTTGCAGTTCCAGAAGGATGTGTGAACAAAAACTGCCAGGGAGACGCCTTTTGTGTTGTCGTCAACGATGCGGCGATTTGTGAATGCCCGTTAGGAAAAGCTGGAAGTGTCTGCCAGATTCGTAAGTAACATTCTTTCCTAAAATAACAAAATATGTTTTAAAAAAATACAGTTATATCCTGGAAAACATATAACATTAAGAGCAAAACACAATTTGTATCAGTGATCATGCTTTTCTAAAGTCGTTAGTTAATTTGTCGACCTACAGTGCCATTGTTAGGTATGATTAAACGATTGTATGGAATATATTGATTGAGGATGTAAACGATAATTTAAATGTTTGTGCAAAGACTGAAAGTAAAATATTCTTTGATCATTGAATCTGGATTAGAAAGAGATGATCGATATAAGAGTATCACGGACTTAAATATTATCAAACCGTAATTTTGAATCAACCTAGTTCATGTGTACTCGATCCGCCTCAGTAATATATATATATATTTTTGTCAATTGCTCTCGGGGAAATCATACTCACAGTACGATGGTGACATGACGACACGTGAATGTTTGTAGCTGTTCATAATTGTATACGAGATATAATTAGACATGACCCATATTAATGTGTACGCTCGTATGTTCCTATTATATTTATACGAGATATAATCAGTAAAGACACGCACTAATGCTACTGTTCGTAGTTGTGCGAGATATAATCAGACATTTGGTGTACATTAACAAACAGCTAAATTATGGCATTATTAGGCCACGTTTTATTTTCAGATCGTTTAAGTTTGAGTTAAAGCTATATAGTGAAAATATTCCAACATATTTCTTTAAAAATAATTTTAATCATGTGTTTACAAAATAGGTAAAATTAAATAAATCTTCTCAAAATGACAATGCTCGCTTTGTTTGTTGTCGTTATTATACAATCTACAATTTTCTTTTTCATTTTTACAAGGCAGTTTTACAATTGTACAAGACAGTTTTACAGTTTTACAAGACAGTTTTACAAGACAGTTTTACAATTTTACAAGACGGTTTTACAAATTTACAAGACAGTTTTACAGTTTTACAAGACGGTTTTACAATTTTACAAGACATTTTTATAATTTTACAATACAGTTTTACAATTTTACAACTTACATTTCTTATTTCTATCAGCGAACGTCATTGTGCCGCTCAACAGCTCTACAACGTCAAATAATGTAAGTTTTTAAACCGTCGATTTCAGTAGATTACAAGTGACAGTTTGTGTCTGATTATCAATGAAGTTTCCGGGATTGTATTGCATAAGTGACATTCTGTAGATGATGGCATACAGCAAAGATGTAAATTACAAAATTCATATTTAGCACTCATTCTGAAATAATTTTTATTTATTTCCCTACTTAAAATGTATGGACTAATTTATAGATTAAAAACACTATATTTTCTCTTTGAATAATGAAAATACTACATCTGCCAGTAATCACTTAACCTCTGGCCTATAAGGATAAATTTTGATATAGTCAGCTACTTATTTCATATAACAATATTCAATACACATAATTTTTACACCGAGACGATTATAATAAAAGTATTACATTAACATATTTCTCTGCGTTCCATTGAATTAAATATGACTTTTCTTTACTAATAAACAGACAGCAAAATACAGCACAGAACACCCTTTCAACAATTATTTCCTTCTTAATTCAACAAATTATTTGCCATTTATTTCGTTCACATTATCCAGAAGCGTAGACCTCGTAACTATTCTCAAATTTTCTTCAATCCAATAATCACAAAATGTAGATTAAAGTAAACAATCCAATAGACACAAAATGTAGATTAAAGTAAACAATCCAATAAACACAAAATGTAGATTAAAGTAAACAATCCAATAAATACAAAATGTTATTTAAAGTAAACAATCCAATAAACACAAAATGTAGATTAAAGTAAACAATCCAATAAATACAAAATGTTATTTAAAGTAAACAATCCAATAAACACAAAATGTAGATTAAAGTAAACAATCCAATAAACACAAAATGTAGATTAAAGTAAACAATCCAATAACCACAAAATGTAGTTTAAAGTAAACAATCCAATAAATACAAAATGTTATTTAAAGTAAACAATCCAATAACCACAAAATGTAGCTTAAAGTAAACAATCCAATAAACACAAAATGTAGATTAAAGTAAACAATCCAATAAACACAAAATGTAGATTAAAGTAAACAATCCAATAACCACAAAATGTAGTTTAAAGTAAACAATCCAATAAATACAAAATGTTATTTAAAGTAAACAATCCAATAACCACAAAATGTAGCTTAAAGTAAACAATCCAATAAACACAAAATGTAGATTAAAGTAAACAATCCAATAAACACAAAATGTAGATTAAAGTAAACAATCCAAAAACCACAAAATGTAGTTTAAAGTAAACAATCCAATAAATACAAAATGTTATTTAAAGTAAACAATCCAATAACCACAAAATGTAGCTTAAAGTAAACAATCCAATAAACACAAAATGTAGATTAAAGTAAACAATCCAATAAATACAAAATGTTATTTAAAGTAAACAATCCAATAACCACAAAATGTAGCTTAAAGTAAACAATCAAATAACCACAAAATGTAGCTGAAATTAAACAATCCAATAACCACAAAATGTAGCTTAAAGTTAAAAAAAACTGCATAAATATTATAAGAAATTATAACCATATCCTGAAATATGAACATTTACTTTCCAAACGTTCTATTTAATGACCGTCTCTATCTAGCTATCTATGTATTTATCTATCTATCTATCTATCTATCTATCTATCTATCTATCTATCTATCTATCTATCTATCTATCTATCTATCTATCTATCTATCTATCTCTCTCTATCTATCTATCTATCTATCTATCTATCTATTTATGTATCTATCTATCTATCTATTAATCAGTATGTCTGTATGCCGGTCTCTCTGCGTGTATGTAAGTATGTATGTATGTATGTATTCTGTATTTCTGCCTGACAGTGTGTCTGAATTTATTTGCCATCTGGAGGCCTATACCACTTAGTTTATGTATGCTTATTTATTTCTGCTTGTCATGTTTGAGTGTCAACACTAATATAACTTGTGACCGTATACACAGCTTTGTCATTTGGTCTAAATTTTGTAAATAATCATAGTTATTTTTAATATGTTAATTTTGCTTCTTAAAGTCTCAGGTAATTATTCCAACTCCCTTGAGTGGTACTCAAATATTCTGCACTCTAGGAGCTACGTGCAATATTCCCATCTACATGACACAACAAACAATGTAAGTAATTTACATCTACATGACACAACAAACAATGTAAGTAATTTACATCTACATGACACAACAAATAATGTAAGTAATTTACATCTACATGACACAACAAACAATGTAAGTAATTTACATCTACATGACACAACAAACAATGTAAGTAACTGTACATCTATATGACACAACAATGTAAGTAACTGTATATCTATATGACACAACAAACAATGTAAGTAACTGTACATCTATATGACACAGCAGTGTGAGTAATTTACATCTACAAGATACCGGAATGTAAATAACTGTACATCTATATGAACTACCAAACATTAATAGCACATCTTTAAAACTGATTTATTTTATTTATTTATTATTAAAACCAAAAACATTTGTTAATGTCTGAAGATAAGAGTAAGCTTTGAAAGCTCAGTAAATATGTTTTAATTTGTTAGTTTGCTTTTGTCGGTGCACTTCATTTCGTAAATTTTGACAAATTTTAAACCACATTCGTTGATGAAGGTATGTTTGAAGCCACGTCAACACAAATATTTAGCGTATTGAATATTCCAATAAAGTGAACATTATTATTTGTTTCCTATATAATTCCTGTTTTAATAGATTTGTTTTATAATACACCGTGATGCGATTGCATTGTCTACTCATAAACATTTGACTAATCAAAACACAAGAATAGATTTAATAATATAAACATTTGACTAATCAAAGCAGAAAAATAGATTCAATAACATAAATTTTGAATAATCAAAGCAAAAGAATAGATTTAATAATATAAACATATGACTAACGAAAGAGCAAAGATAGATTTAATAATATAAATATTTGACTAACGAAAGAGCAAAGATAGATTTAATAATATAAACATTTGACTAACGAAAGAGCAAAGATAGA